>CM076570.1:1579132132-1579406779 GCA_034641835.2 Pinus albicaulis
TGGGAGAATGAGGTTTTGAAGGGTCAAATCAACTCCAAATTCAGAAATTCCACTTGGGTTGGAAATTAGACATCCAGGGCTTTCCAACGAGCTATCATGAGATCAATTTGGATGTCGGGAGCTACCTCAAAATCAGCCTGGAACATGAGCGACCCACGCAGTTCAGGAGCGACCCACCTAGAGATTTTTTTGAGTTTTCAGCTGCCAGCTCAGTATTTCGCCTATTTTGGACCAGTTTTGCCTATGGATAGAATTCTTGGATTTTTATGATGTAAATTCATGTTTGGCATGTAACTTTGGCTTGTTTTTATCTCTTCTAGAAGATTCACTCTCAAATGAGTAAAAAATCATGTAATGGATCAGTTTCCACTCTTTTAGAGGCAAGTTGTTAGCTTCCTAGATTGTAGTTCCATGATTAGAATTGGTTGAAACTGATCCCTGAAGAGGGAATTCGACCCCTAGAGGTGGGGAAAGGTGTTAGAGTGATCTATATATTGTAATTTCTCAATCATTTTCAGAGGTTGGAGAGGTTGGACTCTTGGGATACTTTTGATACTATTGTACATACTTTTCATATTTTGGCTAAGGAAAGATCAGGGGTTTTGCGGCACTTGTTGGGATCCTTGTGGTGTTCTGTTCTTGATGGTGTTTCTTCTTTGTTTACTGTAAGTTTCTTCATGTTTAATGTATGCCATCCTTTCATTATGCTTCTGAACTGAATTGAATGAGTGAAATAAGGTTGAATCCATTGTTTACAGTGCTTAGCCTTTGAATTCAGTTAGTTCTATATGTTTTCAGCTGTTTGGAGAGGATCCAAGTTCTTCTTTGCCCTCTTCAGCTCCTCGTCAGTCTAATCTATCCATAAAATCCAATTCTAAGCATCAAGATCATCACCTACCTCGCCCCAGCTTGAACTCTGCAAAGGTCTGACCTTATCCCCGGACCCAAAATTTGTTTTCCCATTACTCCAGCGAAAACTCAAAAAACCAAAAACATCCCACAGTGATACATTGTGATAATCAGATTTGCATTAAACTCTCGGTTAATCCTGTGTTTCATGATAGATCTAAACATATTGATATCCTGTATCATCATATCAGATATTGTGTGCAGCAGAAGATCATGTTGCTTCAGTACATTCCTACGAAGGATCAAGATGCAGATATTCTGACGAAGGTGCTTACCAGGAGAAAATTCGAATACCATAGAGGTAGGATCAGGGTGAAGGATAATACCTATCTTGTTGAGAGGGAGTGTTGAGATTCAACAAGATTATGAGCTTAGTGAAAAGAGTCGCCTTCACTAAGTGGGCCCATGGGATGCTATTTTTTGAGACAAGTAAGTCTAATAAAATACTATGTATACTTGAACATGATGATCATATTTCGAAGTTGCAAGATGCTATTTGTGGATGGTTGATCAAGTTGGAAAAAATAGATGAAATTCTGTCTATAGAATATTGGAAAAGTCTATTTATAGATTGCTGATCTAAAAATAGATGCATATGGCTACTATTATTAGCTCTGTAATAATCCCGAGAATCTAAACAACAAATTATTCTCTTGGAGCACTTTGTTTTAGGTGCTGAGATGTAGCTCCCGGTGGGTAAGGGAATACGCAATTCCCGAAGGTTTCGGAGCTAATGCATGAGGGCTCGGTTAGAACTCAAGTGGCGGGGTTATGACACAGTTGGAAAGTAGTTATGGGTTTAACGCTGGTTTAACTCGATTCAGACTCAGTTGAGTTAGTTGTATCTAGTCTAACTGATTGATACACTAGTGAGAGTGGAGTGAATTAATTAGCTAATTAATTCACAATAATAACTCATTAATCAACTGAACAATACAATAGTTAACTACAGTGCATGGCAGTTTCAGTGGAGACCCAGTGGAGAGGTAGGTGAAAGGGCAAGATAGACTATCTGTTGTGACTATAGTGATGCATTGATTGCATCACACACACATTGGAGTTGCCAAAGAGGATTGCGCAGTCAAGGCAAGGGTAATTCGAATTCATTCAGAGCTATTCTTCAGCAGGGATTGCGCAGTGGAAGCAGGCTAGCAGGAGGCAAATATCGGTGCATGGATTTGCAAGATTGTTCCTGATTAGTGATGATTATTGTACTGTACTGAGAGCTTGATAATATTTTTATGAGGATTGTCATATGATTTCATGATACATAATATATAGTTGGGGTTTTCAGCTTCAGGCTTTCCCAGTTAAAAACAATTGTGTTATGTGCAATTATTTTTATTTATGCTTTACATGTGTGTGCAATTAATTTCTGCAAAAGATTAACAAGTGGAATGATTAAGTATCTTGCATAAAGTTAAATAGCGTGAGATTAGGTGGATCTAGGACATATGCATGCTTAGTGCATATAATTTCTACAATGTATGTCAAAATAGGAATTTAAACCAAGTTTTATAAGTGAATTTGAAATCATAAAGCATGAATATAAATAGCTGAACAACAACAACATAAACACATAACAAACCATGATAACTGATCCATTAAAACAAAGTTTTGATGAAGGAGTTCACCCCTCCCGGGCTACAGCTCCTTGGTCCAACTTCATAGCTTGGGCCTCTGTATTAGCTCAATTGTGCTCAAAATGTTGTTTACAAGCATCAAATGATTTTGTAACCTATTCTGATGAGTTCAAAATGTCTAAATATCATAAATGACTATTTATTTACTCAATTTGGTTACCAAATGCTCTAGGCATGGCCTTCCCTCCTGATGGTCCTAGGCTTCAAAATTCTTCAAGGCAACAAAAAACTCTATATATGAGCTCCTATGCCTATGCAACATGTTACAATGTGTTGATAGCATGCCAATTAGCCAAGAATGAATCTTTATAAGCTCAATTTTGTCAAAATTGACTCAATTATGGCAAAAACAAACTTTCCCCCAATTTCTCCTCCAAATTTGGAGAGAAATCCAGTTAACTCCACTAAATCTGGAGTTCTACCGAATGTGGTAGACTCCACCAACTCCGTCGCCAAATTAACTACATCATTAATTAAATGATAAGAACATATTAATGGTAATTAAATTTAGTCTTTGCACTAAGCGTGTTTTAAGGTCTTAGCCCCCGTTCAGTTATGCACTTGGGTCACATGGAGGAGGGCTGGCTCCCTCCGTTCCCGCCACTAGAGAAACTGTGCATTCAAATATAAAATCAGAGCATATATTTCAATGAAATGGGCCCATGGCCCAATGGTGGAGGTGTGCCATGGAGACGGGGAGGTCATGGGGTAGAGCCCTGACCCTACCCCTCGTAATAGTCTTTTGCACCACTCATTCAAAAACCATAATATCACACCAAACTTGAATACCAGACTTTAGATATAATAACATGGTTGTTGACTATGAGTTTCATATGCCATTCCATATATTTGAACCATATTACATTCGCCACCGTGATGTTTCCACCCGAACCTTATACATTCCACCTGCAAACTATATGTTAACAACCATATGCCCATATATATTACCTTCACAAACCAAACTGGCGAATCCAGCAGTGACACTTGTCACAATTCCACTGGAATAAAACTGAAGAAGATTCATTGAATGCTGACTGGGTTGCCATGTCATCAGCTTGTACTTGTTTTGCAATTTTTTAATAAAAATTTGCATGTTTTGAACGACAATCATCAAACCATAACTCTTTCATCCAAACTTGGTTTTCAATGAAGCAAGTTGCATTGGATTCCTTGTGATAGGTCGGTTGCTGTCATCCTAGTTTCATTCAATTCTGAGCACTTTAAAATTTGAGCTAAAATACTGAGCCTCTAATTAGTTTATAACTTTGTAGTGTCATTATCCTTTGTTCGTGTGTGGGTGTGTGAAACATGACTTCCCCCAAGACCTACGACGTGCCATATCTAAATTATCTACATTTGTACGTTGGATCATGTCAAAGGAGATTTATGTGGCTAGCATTCCATGGTGGCGTCGAGAGATAATTGAGATTGTTTTTATGTTTGAGAAGGAACTTCCGATGAGTTTAATGGACTTGCAGGTTCACCTTCTAATCCACCTAGTAGATGAGGTTGAATTAGTTGGTGTGGTTTATTGTCATTGGATGTTCTTCTTAGAGAGATACATGAAGAAATTGAAAGGTTTTGTTTGACAAAGGGAAAAAACTGAGGGGTACATATTATATGTGTCTTTCTATTATGCTAGTGATTACATCAAGCAGATCAACAATAGACCAGGTGTGGTGATTTGGGACGATGAAAAAGATGAAGAAAAAAGAGAAGGGGAACTAATCCAAATGAATGGAGAAAGGTGCTTGATAAAGAGTAAGCGACTTATAATATTTTAAATTTATAGAAAGTAAATATTCATGTTGAACTTCGATATAATGTATTTTTTTATCTCATATGTACTATATGTCAGTTTTATTTCACTAGCAAATGCAAAAATTGAAGCAATCAATAAATTCGTTCTTTACAATTTCGAAGTGACACAACCATGGATTGCATTGTATGAACAAAAGAGGATGAAATGGGATAGTGACAGGAAATAATTTAGATGGTTGAATGGTAGAAGTGTGCCTTATCCTGATCATTTAAAATAAAATATGCCAATTCTATGCCCCAACAGTTGGGTTGCTGACAAAGTCAGAGAGAAATACGATGCAACAGGTCGTTACCCGCGTGTTGAAGAGGATGCACTAAATGTAGGGATTCGGTGCACCCACTCGGTAATAATCTATTTATGTACATTTTAAACTTAATAATGGACCTTTGAAATGTAACATCTATATTTAATATTAACAGTTGGGTTATTATAAGACACATAACGCTATGAATTTTTAACTTTTTATAGGTGAATGTTCTCCCATATATGTGGGCATATGGAAACCATTTACGCAAAAAAAATGCTGATGATGGACACATGACACAAGACTATGGAGTGGAAGTCAATTTCGATCAATTTAGTCGAGCTAGCCACTGTGATCAAAACCTAGTATGATGGACGTAAGGTTACGTCGGAAAGATACAAGATATCATTGCAGTGGATTTCTCTTCTTTCCAATGTATTATTTTTAGGTGCAAGTGTTGGGACACCTTTGATCGGAATCATGTAAAATAAGATCATGATAGTAGGATGATATGTATCAACTCTATAAATATGTGGGATGAAGCTAAGGAGCTCTATGTTTTCCCCAAACACTGCAACCAAGTGTTTTTTTACTCAAATGTGTTGGATAGGGATTGGTGGTTCGTATTGAGACATGACCCTAGATCAAAACATATTTTTGAGAACAATAGTGTTATCATGCCAAGAGAGCTGGAAGATAATGAGGGTGATCATGAGAACCGAGAGTGATAAGGTACATGTGTTATTTCATCATTTATACTTTTTAAGATGAGTTTTTATAAAGAATTCACTACAAGGAAAAGACCCTTTAGCAGATGTTTTTGAGGAACCCCATAGAAAAATACCCCATACATCCATTTCTAGCTGAGGTTACTAGAGGAGGTTAGCGGGTGGAGGGTTTTGCGGATGTTTTTTGCTCGGTGCGCTTATCATTAAACGTCGCCCCGATGCTTTGCAATATCGAAACCACCGATTCGCACAAAAACATTAGCACACTGGACACCATGCACTCCGTACACACCTGCCTGGTGTGTCGTATTATTCTATGGCACCGGTGCATCTCAACACTTCCGTGCCGGTGCATTATAAAAAACCGTGCCAAAATCGAAACCACCTGGTGCGGTAGAAAGAAATCGCACTGGTGCATCATAAGACAATGCGCCAAAACACAAACCAATCGGTGCGTTTGTAAGAAAAAGAACCGGTGCGCCTATAAACCATGCACACTGGTAAAGGGTTAAATTAAAAAAAAATTACGGCAAAAAGCCTTGATTTCTCATTTTCCAGTGCTCCTGAGCTTTCAATTACCAGTGCGTGCTCTACCATAGAACACACCAGTGCGCACAAAACATTGGCACACCGAACAACGTGCGTTACGTACACACCTGCCCGGGGCGTCTGATTACGGTCACGCACCAGTGCTTCAGTACTCTTCCACACCGGTGCATCATAAAACACCGCGCCAAAACAGAAACGCGCCAATGCGTTCTTCTCCAAGAGCACCGGTGCGCCTATAAAACTCACGCACCTGAATAGCATTAAATAAAAAAAAATTAAGGCCAAAAAACCAGTGCTTTAAGACTATTCTACTCCGGTGTGTTACAAATATTTTGCCCTGGTGCATCATCAAAACATCGCGCCAAAACTGAAACATCCTGGTGCAGTGTTAGGGAACCACCTCAGTGCATTATTAACAACACGCCAAATCTGACACCGCCCGGTGCAGTTTTAAGCAAGCGTACCAGTGCACCTATAAAAACCCACGCACCAGAACAGGGTTAAATAAAAAGAAAATTACAGCCAAAAAACCGCATTTTTCACTTTCCTCAATGCTCCAGAGCTCTCAAGCACTAGTGCCATTTCCCCTTCTCTGAGCCGCCCTGACATCGGTGCTCTCATTGCACCCATTTCATGCACTGCTGCTCTGCATTGGCCACCAATATCTAGCTTGCATTTTGAAAAACGGTGGTCAAATTTTCTTTTGCAAATTTTACAGCCAATATGCCTCCTCGACGGTGAAATGTATAGGTATTTTTCTAGTTTTTCCATAATTAAGCCTTTTAGTGGATTAGAATTTGAAATAACCTTAAAAATAACCATTAAAAAAGAAAAAAAAATTGTCGCGCGGTGCGCTTGAGCTTTTCGGCTCGCATCGGATAGCGGTGCTGCCTATAAAATTTACAAGCGGCACCGCAGCGAGTGCTAACGATATCCACATAGTTTCGGGGCGGTTCCAAAAGGCGCCCCACATAATTTTAAATTAAAAAAAAAAATGCGGTGCACTCATTTAGCTAGATGCACCGTTGACCATGGGAATCCTAGTGCGGTGCGTTGACGGAATCATCTGCCCTGGTGTATGTCAGCGTACCGTATTCTGCATTCTGAGAGGGTCAATAGTGCGGCTAGGTAAAAGACTGCACCATCGACTATGTAATTGTCATGAGGTCAGTGTGTTGACATGACTATATGCTTCGGGGCGTATATTTCAGTCAGCGCAGTGCTATTCTAAACTTAGATATAGTCAACGGTGCTTGAAAAATAGACAACTACACCGAGGCCGGTGCATTGTATTTCATTAGGGGCACTGGCACCGGTGTGCTACAAACTTAAGCCGCAATTCCACTAGTGGGTGACTGTGTTTGTGGTGCACTGACTGGTCTGTTTGTTTTTTTTTTTTTTTAAATATATATATGTATATTCCTAAATACATGTCTGTTTTAATATTTTTTTTTATTTAATACGTCAATGATTCAAAGAGAAGAGGAGGAACAACAGCAACAATAGGCTAAAAATATGACATGATTCGCCAATGGGAGGCCCGAGAGAGGGAGAGAGATACATACCCTCGCCCTATTACAACAGATACCCAGGGGATCCTTAGGTAGGTAGGCCTCCTCAAGTTCTATGAGAAGGATACTTCCCTAAAGGCCCATAGTGTGTTTTCGAGATATCTTATCCGCAGGTGGAATGCCCACCGATAGGCTTTCTAGGTTGGTCCTGACCAGTGGTACACACCCACTAAGGAGGATATTTATTTTATTACAAGAATATCAAGGAGAGGGGTGTATTTTCCCTCATTCCCAGACGTTCCAGCTGGTTGTGTAGCAGGGAGTCAGTTAGGTTACTCCTAGAGATACATTGGAGCACATGTACTGTCTCCTTCAGACTTTCACATACCTGGAGTTCAGTTACGTATAGGTGCATTTGGTAAACAGGACATGCAGTGCCTCCCACTTATCATTTCGACCATTTCGCACAACACCAGTGATAGGAAACACATTAGTTGCTCACTTTTATATTATGTTGATTCTTTAGTACAGTAGCCACGACTTGTCAGGTGGTCTATTATTTTTTTGCGGCAGTTTTGTAGGGGCCTTAGATAGATGTCGTGCTCATGCACAAGGGAGGGTCAACTTCCCTTTTGCTTCAGAGCTGTTTTGTTTATTTTTTGAGAGGTTTCCAGAGATGAGACCTAGCTTTGTTTGACAGCCTCGTAGGCCGATGTTCGAGGCCCAGATGCACATGTGGGGGCAGATGATGCCCAAGATAGGAGACACTATGTTTCTAGCCAAGATATCACATGATGCACTGGACTTACTAGCCAGTGTTGACGAGCTGCATCCATTCATTATGGTCCCATGTCCTTATGCTGGATTAGATTGGCGAGGGTGTCCCAACATCCTCTTCACATATTATGAGCCGCCAGATGATAGAGGTAATATTACTATTTTATTTATATTTATTCTAACATGTTCTTTAACTTGTTTTTATTAAATTGTGTAATGAAATTGTCTAATTATTGTTGTGTACTTGTATAAATTTTGCACACATTGGCTCTTTTGATGGTGAGGAGATGTCGGATCCACCACATGATCCAAGTGTGGATCTTGATGACGATCAAGACATGGCCAATGCTGAGGATGAACATGATTAGGATGAGGCCGGTGCAACAGAGAGACATGCTCTTGCTCATGGTGCACCCATACCGCCTTTTTCTAGGCGCGGTCGACCCGAGAATAGATATAGGATGGAGTTGGGCAACCAAATCTATGCATTGATTGTTGATGCGGGCATCAGGCCCGCTCATTACAGAGACACACAGGCCGATGATAGGCTATTACAGGTGTTTAGAGGCATGCCACATGACATGTACGACCTGCTGTGGCATGTCGTAGGAGCTACGATAGCTGTTACGTGACTGAGGAGGCCTGTCTGTAGCTATAGGCATAGTCGAGCCGTGGCACGTGATGGACAGTCTGCGAGTAGCGACTCACATGCATCTCATGATCGTTCACCTCGCGTCGCGCCTGATGAGCATGAGGCTCCACTAGCAGCATCTAGCAGTAGTCATCATGGAGATGAGGCTGGACCATCGACTACGTCCAGTCAGCAGCCTACTGCAACATCCATCAGTACTAGTCATGATCATGAGCAGGTGCCTGGACCATAGACTGTCGAGGCTGCACTATTGACTGAACAAGCCTCCACTACTACTACTTATATTGATGTTTTACTACCACTAGCTGTCGATGCATCCATTAGTACTGGTGATCATGATCATGAGCAGGCTCGACCATCGATCGTCGAGGCTGCACCCCTTACTGAGCAGGCCTCCACTTGTACTGCTATTGATGTTGTTATACTACCACCAGCTGATGCATGACATTTATATTACAATCGTATATTTTTAACATTATTCAATTATATATATATATATCTAGTCCATGTATTTTATGTTCATGTTGCAGTTGTACTTAATTTACATGTTGGTGATCATTATGACGTGGCACATATTGTTAGGTCATGTTAGATATGTTCATTTAATGTTTAGCTTGCAGATAGATGTGTATATGTGATAGCATGAGCTATTTGACATGAGATGTATATTTGATGTTTGTGTTGTGATGATGTTAATATATAATGTTAATTTGATGTTTGAATGTGTTTTTTAGCCGAATATGATGTTTGTACGATGGTTATCATGATCGTGATGATGTTTATTAATTAATTTAATATTAAATGACCATGATATTTATTAAATATTATGTCGTGATTGTAGTTGAAATTTAAATTTTAATTATATGTAAAATTGTAAAATTGTATTTGTATTTGTACTAATTGTAATTTTAACTATAATTGTATGTAAAATATTTATTAATGTAAAATTTTAATTGTAATTGTAATTCTAATTGTATGTAAAATTCTAAAATTGTAATTGTACTTGTAAGTGTAATTTTAATTGAATTGTATGTAAAATATTTGTAAAATTGTAATTGTAATTGTAATTTTAATTGAATTGTATGTAAAATATTTTTAAAATTGTAATTGTAATTGTAAATGTAATTCTATGTAAAATTTTAAATGTAATTGTATGTAAAATTAAAATTGTAATTGTAATTCTAATCGTAATTCATGTATGTGAAATTAATGTAAAATTATAATTATAATTCTAATTCTAATTTTAATTGTAATTGTATGTAAAATATTTGTAAAATTTTAATTCTATTAATGTGAAATGATTTTATTAAAATATTTAAATTTGCAAATTTGCAAATAATTGTAAAATAACAAATCTAGAATAATACGAATTTTTGTAACATAATAAAGTTTAGAAAATAATTAAAATAAATTAATGTACTTTAGAATTATCATTATTTTATTATGATCTTACCTACAAAATAAAGAACTTTATACAGTCCGGTGCACTTATTATCATAACATGCACCAGTGCGTCTTAGGTGCTTCACAACTCTTCCACATCGGTAATGAATAAACACTAATAAAAAAACACAACTCTATTTTCTTTAAGTAAAAAAAAAGCGGCAATTTGAAAAATGGGCGGCAAAATATTTTTGAAAATCTAATTTCATAAAATAATTCTTTAAATACTAAACATTTTTCATTATTTCACTATTTTTGCTAAAATTTTCAGCCAGATATTTGCAGGAGACAGACCTGGAGCAAGAGAGCACGAGGGCATTGTGGAGCAGCGAAATACGTTCGAACAAAAGTATTCAAACAATCAGAAACCAAACCTTTAGTGATTCAAACCCTGTATCATATAATTTCAAACCATCTCATGATTAAATTAAATTTTTTTTTTTTTAAACTTTTTTTTTTCTGCAATTTTTTTACTTTTTTCTGTAGTTTTATCCATTTTTACCCTAAACCCTTCAATTTTTTGTTTTTGCCCTTTCTTCTCCCTATTTTTGTGATTTCAGAATTAGGTTTTTTCATTTTAGATTGACGTCCAACCCACGGAATGACTTGCATAGTTGATCCCAATCCATTCGGCCATTGCATGAATTTTTCAAAAAAAAAGGATTTTTCTTTATCGGTGCGCCCTGTGTATGCTACCGCACCGGTGCACTATAATATACAGCACACTGCGCAAGTACTTTGTAGTAAAAAAATTAAAAACATTTTTTCTAAATCTATGTGCCATATCTGAAATAGAGTACCGGTGCTCCATTTAACGAGGATAGCACCGTATGGTGTATTACACCATTTTTGCAGTGCGTTTATAATACCCCACGCACTGTACGGTCTATTACACTATTTGTGCAGTGCGTTTATAATACCCAACATACCGTATTATACTGTTTTGCGGTGCGGTTTTAATATCCCCACAAACCGGCTGCAATGCGTACGTCATGAAAGGCGCACTGGTGACTTAAGATTTATTTTCTACCTGAAAAGTTGAGAATTTATTTATAAATATATTAATGAATGATATGGTACAGGTTTTAGATTGATAAAGAAATGATTGACAAGAGATCAAGTAACAAAAATACTGTTAACACATCAAGAAAAGCAAAAAAGGCAAGTTCTTTGTAAATTCTTTATAAAAAAATATTATTTTTGAACTATATGTAAGTTTAACTAATATGTATTGTTTATTGTGTTTCATGCAAAGCCACAAAATGACGAAGCTCGATATGATTATTTCTGATCTAGGACCAGAAGAGCATAAAATTTTAATGGAAAAATTGCAAAAGGATGAATCAGGTGAATGAAAAAATACTATCGATCCAATATGACTTTATTTTTTTTAATTATCAATAATAATATATTTAAAATTATTAGATAACATCTATCAAACAGTCTAATAATTCACATATGTTTAAAGTTCTACAGGGACCAACAACTCAGAAAAGAAATGTTGTTCTAAGAAAATAAAAAAAATAGAACATGCAAATGAAAATGAATTTCTCCTTAGCTCATCTGGAGTGGTGTTAGAAGTTAACGAAAGGGGAAAAAACTTTTACAAAAGTTTGAGGGATCTAGTGGAACGAATGTATATATGTTCTTTCCACTTACAATACAAAAATCAATCCAATGATTCCAAGAACCAAATTTTATCTAAACTACAGGAAGATTTTTCAGAGAATTGGTCATTGAGACATGTTAAACTTTTAATAGCAAAAACGTACGACAACAAAAAAGAAGAAATGAAAAAGTAATATTCATTTAAATGTTTGTCTAGAGTTATTTATAAATATCACTTTTGTTATATTTACTTTTCATATATCAATATAAAAATTAAATATTTTATTGTCATGTTACATTTTCAGGAAGATTATGAAAATCTCAAAAGATGAATGAGCTAATATCAGAAATATGCCAATAGGAATGTCCAAAAAGGTGTACAAGGATATGGTCAAAGAAATGGACAAAATTGCATTGCAGGAGGAGCCATCTCAACAACAACGTGCTTCAAATGTAATATATAATCATTGAATTTTTCGATCATTAGGTACAATAAATAAATAATTTAGCATTAAATGTTAATTTTCAAGAATTTTCTTGCAGAAAAGAAAAGAAAATGGAACCCATTCAACACATAAAATAGGACGACAAGGAAGAAAATGGTTGTTCTCTAAGTTTGTGAGTAATTGTTACTTCCTTATAACAACTTAACTAGATTCCATTTTTGTATTTTTTAAGTTGTTTTACAAAAATCATCAGTGAATGTATTTAAACAAGTGCTAACATACAAAGAAGAACCATCAGACGAATTGATTGAAATTGGGTTAAATATGGGTTGTGAGTATATGTTGGCATATCAAAATTTAACTGTGGAATTTGTAAGCATCTATCGATCTTGTTTTACTTAGCTCCGTTTATAATTAATAGAACAAAAACATATTTTATATTAAATATATGATTTGTTATGGGGTATAAAACTTGCAGGAAACAAAGTATGGAACTGCGCCAACAGATGAAATTTTGAAAGATGGCATGGTACGTGGTTTTGAAAGAATGTGTATAGGCCTCTTTTTCATGAGGGAGTACAATTTTTCAATGCTTTTGTAGAGATAGTAGGGCATGTTCAGTAGCTTAGTCCTGGTGAAATGCATGAGGAGTCTAATATGATAGGAATAGACTCTAGAGAACCTACCCTCACAAGTAAAGTATTTCATGATGATCTTCATGAGGGGGGCATACCTGTCCAGTAGATGTGAGAAAGGAAAAATGGCTTTACATTCAGCTTGACAACTAGGTTTCAAGAATGGATGATAATGGGTTAAGTCAAGATGTTTCTATTTAAACCACCTCTCTCCGATGGAAGGCATTCTAGTGGCTTCAGAGATAACATTGGGGTCAACTCAAACCTCACCCCTGCTAGATGTATTTTATGTTGGTGAAGCCTTAGGGAAAATAACTTGGTCAACTAAGGATGGCTTTGGATTTCTTATACTTTGTTACATAACTCAAAACACCCTAACTCTTGGAAACAAGAAATAATAGAAGGAGAGGTTGTTAGTTTTGCAGTGCTTATGGGTTCAATCCTGTTGGGCTTCCCTCCCTTCTTATATTGTCTTCTTGGTCATTGAGCTTCATTATTTATGTCAACACTCTCCTCTTCAGACATGGCGCTTACTTTACCCCTTCCTTCAATCCTTTTAAACAAAAAGGATTTTGGCTTATAAAAGGGTGAAGAGAAGTTCTAAATGAGATATTGAGGCCCTTAAATAGGATTAGGAGATTTGGAAAAGTAGGTTCAACTCCCTTTCAATCTTGCTTCAAGTTTTCTTTGACATACATTTAGAGTTTACTGGGCGCTTTTACCATTTGAAAAATCATGTAGAGATGGTATTTTTAGGAAAAATACCTTTGAAATGGTCTTCCAAAACAAAAAGAATGCAATTTTTGAGCTATTCTGGACAAATTTGGCACTTCTGCAAGTTTCTAGGCGGTGTTGCGCTTTTACGCTAGGAGCGTAGCACCTCGGTGATGGGAGTAGTTGTGAACGCGCAGCGTCGTCGACAGTCGGGAGCTACATGTTCGAGTCGGGCGATGGAAAGTGTCCAGTGCATAGCATCTATGGCCTGGGTGGGCTTTGCACATTGGAGTCGAGCGATGGAGGCAGTGTCCAACGCGCAGCGTCTATGGCCCAGGCGGACTTTTCACGTTGGAGTCGGGCGATGGAGGTAGTGTCCAGCACATAGCATCTATGGCCCAGGCAGGCTTTGCACGTTGGAGTCGGGCGTTGGGGGCCAGCCAATCCTACACGCTGGGCGGGATTGGAAGAGCGCAAGCGTCGCTCTGCATACACACAAAATCCAGTAGAAAAATACACAGGGGACAGCTACAGGCACGCAGCATCCACCTATAGGCACGCAACACCTATAAAAATTTGCTCGAGGATGCCTTCTGAAGCCAGAAAATTTGCACCCCGTTTTTCCAAAGTCGAAATGAGGGGGAAAAAGCTATTGAAGTTATTTATACCATTATTTTGAAAGAATTAAACTCTAAAACCCCTTTTTCTAAAGTCTCATTTGCACTTTTTATTTGCCTCTCTTTGACTATCTTTTCAGTATTTTAACCACTATATTTTTTGCAGCTTGGGTAGTTGGCTGGTTTTATGATGGCTTAAGCTTGCTATGCTTATGTGCAACACTATTTTTACCTCCATATCCTTTGAAAAAAACTTTTGACTGTGATTGCTGATTTGTGAGAAAACAAAGTTTGAAATGAGGCTCTGTTTTGTTAGTGAAAAGGTGTGTAGTGCCTTAAAATCCCTTCCTTTTGACCTTTTAAGAATTCAAAATTGATCCTTTTATTTAATGGAATTGATGCCTTTTTGTCTAACTACTGAAAATAGTTGGGAATTATACTTTGAAAATCTCTGATGTTTGATGAATGAGGTTCTCCCTGTCACTTACCATGACCATCTTTGTACATTCTACAATTTCTGAACCTTCATGAAGTCTTTAGAAAAATAAACCTAGTTGCCCTCCAAGTCTTCAGAAAGAAAGTGCTTTTGGACTTACTTCTTATGTCCAAAAAAAAATGCTATGCTTATTCGGAGAGTTGAGGAATCTTTCAGCTTTTTGTAGTTCAAATACTTTTCTGCTCATGGCGCCTCTTATAGCTTTTTGTCTCTTTTTGAAGGTGTGGCAAACGACACTTGTCCCTCTACCAGTTTTATGCTTTGAGACCAAAAACCTCTCCAATGATATTTTTGCCGAAATGCGCTAGGTTGCTCATTTGTTACTGACTTCCTAAGATTTGCAAAGAATTTTGGATGAGCAATATTTGACTTTCTTTTTATGAGATTAAGACCTTCCCTGTAACTTTCAACTTGTTGTAGCTTTTCATCAATTGTAAATGACTTTTTCTTAGGTGTCCTTTAATGAGCTCTTGATTTTCCCTGTAGCCTCCAACTCATTGTACCTTTTATCAATTGCCAACGATTTCATGAACTCTCTTAGGTGTCCTTGTTTGGCTCTGTTTTTCTTTAGACTAATCTTCAAGGCATTCCTACAGAAATGCTTGGATATAATAGTCTATTCTTTGCAGATTTTACTGTTGGTCCAAGTGGGCACCCTTGGAGGCTGCTTAAGTTCTCTTTAGAATATGACAAACCTCAGCTTTGTGTTCTTTTGAATTCACCTTTGATGTTATGTGAAATGATGGTGTATGGGAATTATGATGGCGCATGACCTATGGAAAACCTAATTGACTTATTGGCAAGGTCTTAGGATAGGATTTTGACTGAAAGTTTGAAACAGGGTTTTGAATGAAGATATAGCATTTTGAAACTCTACCTATGAACCATCATCCTATACATCTATACATCCTTATTTTAATTTGAAGGGCTTTCTAGACAGACTTTTGACACCAACAGTGCTTGAGGCATTTGTGAGTAGGATAAAAACTTGGTTTAACTTGGCCAAACAAATTGTGAGATAAGAGGGCTTAGGCATCCGAGGTAGAGGGCTATAAACAGAAGTAGCAATCATGGATAGAGTAAGGGAAATTAGTCAAGGATGATAGGATGATATATTGACCATAATAGACAAAATAGGAGGAATAGGGGAAAATTTCTTTTTCATGAGATTTCTAGAAGACACAATGATTGTTGAAGTTTGATTTCTAGAAATCTGAGACAAAGCATTTAGTCATCTAAAACAGGTGAAAATTACTGATCACTAGCATCTACATTGGATTATTTTCTACCACCCAACCCTATTGAGCTAGCATAGCAATCAATCTATTTGGCTTGGGTGGCAAATCCGAAATCAGCGTTGCTGAGTGTTTGCGTTGATCGTTCCTTAGATTTTGGTACTCAATCTGATCTGTTTTCCTCAAATTTTTTGACAGATGAAAATATTTTGGAAGCTATGATGTCATAAGGAGAACCATGGGAAGATTATCATCATTGTTCCCATCTTCCTGATTATGATGAAAATAATCTACGTGAACTATATCACCCATCCATCAAAACTTTATTTTCGAATTCTTCACTGATTAATGCAATTGATTCCGAGCGAAACTTATCAAATATTGAAGAAACCATTTCTATCGATATTTCGACCAAACCGAGTGTTTTAGAAAATATTCATGTCAGTGTATCTTGTTCTCCATCGCAACTTGATTCATATCGCTCTTTATTTCGTGAATTTCATGACGTATTCGCTTGGTCGTACGAGGAGATGCCAGGCATAGATACTAGTATAGTTGAACACACTATTAATATGTATCCTTATGTCAAACCGGTGCGTTAACAACTTCATACTGTTCATCCAAAGAAAGCTGCTACCATCAAAGGAGAAGTTGAAAAACTTTTGCGTGCTGGTTTTATATACCCTGTTCCGCTAACTGAGTGGGTTTCCAATATTGTTCCTATTATGAAAAAATAAGGAACCATTAGAGTTTGAGTCGATTATCATGATGTTAATCATGCTTGTCCAAAACACAACTATCCTGCTCCCTTTATCGACCAGATTATTGACGATTGTGTTGGATGTAGAATTTTTTCATTCATGGATGGATTTTCCGGATACAATCAAATCAATATCTGCCCAGATGACCAACATAAGACGACATTCATCTATATCTGGGGCACATTCGCATATAGGAAACTTCTGTTTGGTTTAACGAATGCTGGGGCAACTTTTCAGAGAGTAATGGATTATGCTTTCAATGACATCAAGCACATTGTTCAACCATATCTAGATGATTTACCAGCACATTCACAAAATTGGACTGATCACCCATTGCATTTGAGAGCCATTTTCTTACGCTGCTGACACTACAAAATACGCATCAATCCACATAAATGTGTGTTTTTTGTTGGTTTTGGTCGATTGCTTGGATTCGTAGTCTCAAAAGAAGGAATTCGAATAGATCCGCTTAAGGTACAAGCCATTCTTGATTTGCCTGCACCATCAAACTTACTTCAGATATAGAAACTTCAAGGAAAGGCTAACTTCCTGAGAAGGATCATTCCAAACTATGCCAAAATGGCTAAAGGATTTACTCGATTATTGAAAAATGGGGTCCCCTTCCATTCGGATCAAGTTGCGCAAGCTTCTTTTGCTGTTGTCAAGGACACTCTTTTCCAAGCGTCATTAATGTATCCTACTAATTATCAAAATGATTATTTCCTATATATTGCTGCGGCTGAAATGACCATCGCTATGGTTTTGGTCCAAGTAGAAGATGGAATTTAACATCCGATATATTATTGAGTCGTAATCTCAATGAAATGGAAGTTAAGTACTCATACGTGGAAAAGATTTCCTTGGCAGCTGTTCAAGCTGTCCAAAGATTTCACCATTATATCCTGCTCTGAAAAACAACAATAGTTTCGGATTGCAACCCCATGACTTATATCTTATCAAGTCAATTGCTGAGGGGAAAATATTCAAAATGGATTGTCATTTTGCATGAATTTGATTTGGAATTCATCAAATCCAAGTCAAAGAAGTATTTAGTCTTGGCTGAGCTTCTCTGTGACCTTCCCTCTAATAGTACTGCTACTACGTCAGAACCATCTATTCTAGATGAGTCTCTATTTCTGATCGGATCATTTGATCCTTGGTATGGGGATTTCATCATTTATATCCAAACCCAAACTTTTCGACCTAATACCTCTCACTATGAACAGCAACGTATTCGATACCAAGCCAAAGATTATCTGATTGTCGGTGATACACTTTATCGGCATGGTGTCGATACCATTTTAAGGAGGTGCCTCACTCATGAAGAGGCCGAAAAAGTGTTAAATGATTGTCATGCTAGGGCTTGTGGTGGACACTTATCTGGATATGCTACCGCGCAGAAGATACTCCTCACTGGTTACTTTTGGCCTACTATTTTTCGAGACTGCATCCTCGCGGTTAGAATTTGTCATGCATGCTAGATTTTTTATCGTAAAATCCACAAACTGCCAGCGCCAATGCATCCTGTTGTCTCTGCTGGACCATTTATGAAATGGGGTATTGACTTCATGACCTGTAATCCTCCTTCGTCCGGGGGGCATGGTTATATTATTTTCGCAGTCGACTATTTTACCAAATGGGCCAAAGCAATGCCTACATTCCATAACACAAGACAAACAACTACATTTTTTTTCTTCAACCACGTTATTGCACGGTTTGGGGTCCCACAGGCTATAGTTACGGATCATAGGAAGCATTTTCGCAACCATATGATGCCTGAATTGACTAACAAGTTAGGATTGTCGCATGATAATTCTACTCCTTATTATCCACAATCAAATGGACAAGTTGAGGCTATTAACAAAATTCTTAAATGAATGCTTCAATGAATTATAGGAGTCCATAAAAGGAACTAGCATTTGATCCTGTACTCCACTTTGTGGGTGTATCGAACCTCGGTGAGAAACGCAACCGGATTTACTCCTTTTCAATTGGTGTATGGTCTAGAATCTATCTTACCAATCCAATGCGAAATATCATCGTTAAAACTCATGATAGATTTGTTACCTAACACCTCAGAAGAAGAAGTGTGTCTCCTTAACCTCATCCATATAGATGAAACGCGTCGTGAAGCCCAATTGGCTAACGAAGTGCATAAGAGATGTATAAAGGTGAAATACGACAAAAATGTCCAGCCTCGCATCTACTCAGAGGGTGACTTGGTCCTTCTTTACGATCAAGAAGTTGATGTAATAGGTACAGGGAAATTCGAGCCATTGTGGCATGGCCCCTCTATTATCAAAGAGTTCTTGCTAAGTTTCCTACAAGTTAGTTGATTATGATGGGATTCCATTGGCACAACCTAGAAAAGGGTTGTATCTTAAACGTTACTATGCTTTATCATGAGCGTAGTAATTTTTTGTAATATATTATATATATGTTGTTGATTTTCATTCACTATCTTAATTTGTTTTTAGAGTTTTATTGACGTTAGTAATCCGCTTTACATTTTATCATAGATGTCTGAATCTTCAGAACCATTTGTTGGATATGTTGATGGTGCTAGTCGTAGTACGCAAAATCTATCCTCTGCAACGTGGGCCATTTTCGCTCCAAACGGCGAGTTAGTGAGTTTTCAAGGGATTTGTATTGGTAGATCGACAAACAATATCATTGAGTATAGTGCATTGATCGAAATTCTCTCTGATGCCATTTCATTTGGTATTAACCACATAATCATAAGGTTATACTCACAACTTGTGGTATTACAACTTACTAGTGTTTATATTGTTAAAAATCCAACACTTCTTAGATTGTTCCTAAGAGTTTGACTTTTGGAAAGACATTTTGATTTCATTCAATATCAACATGTTTCCAAAAATTTGAACACATTGATTGATTCATTAGCTAATAACAAGTAAACTAGTGGTGCTCATGGTAACATGCTATAGATCTAGCAATCCTATGGAGCAACCGCATCCAACGGTTAGGAACCCCAATAGTGTGTCGCTGCAGTTGCATGGGTAACTCTTCGACCCGGCAATCCAGAATTTCAAAGGTTAAACCCTCTATGTGCTGCTAAAGCTCATCCAGAGTCTCAGCCATATCAAGGTCCTGAAGGAATGCTCTCTCGACAGCCCTCTCTGCTGGCGCATCTACTTCAAGCTTTGGTTCCTCTACTGGTTGAACACGAATGATATCTGCATTACATCAAACATTTAGTTTAGTCTTGGAAAGAAATCAAAACACAAAAACATTGTATAAACCTTAGAAAAATAAAAAACATGGTCAAATCATTCTTACCTATTGCACCCCACTGAGCGCCTTCTGGTAATACTAGATCTGGATCTCCTCGGAAGTCGACGACTATGTATGCATATTCATCGATGGCGATAATCTGTCGCTGGAACCAGGTGAAGAATGCAGTAGAGAACACAACGATCGATTGGCCTGCATGCCAACCCATGAGTTCTACCCATCTCTACATTCAAGGATATCTAGGACTAGATATATCCAATGTTACATGTTGTGGCTGCATCAGTGGAATCCGTTCCAAAGCGAAGGAGATAAGGATTGAACCATAACTGAAAATTTTCTGCTTTCCTCCCTTTACTTTGTTCAGTTGTTCCTTTATCTGAGATAGAACAACTTCAGACCGGTTGAATACTATTGGCTTCATGTTCTCTTTCCCTCCATGTAATCGTCATTATAATTTGATGGAAACCTGAAATACAACCATCAGATCCATTAGATTCCATTCACTGTAAAAAACTAGGCAAATTTTGGGCACAAGATGAAAACCAAAAACTTTAACTGCACCTAACGCACTCCCTGGGTTGAGACAGTGCATTACACATGCAATTACCCTTCATTGTACCTACTATGCAACGCAGGTTTCAACATTCAGGGGTGCGTTTCCCTCATTTTGGGCAGAATTTACCCTAGGGCCTTAAAACACTAAAAATATGCAAAGAATGGAAATTAAATGAATACCAAAGGGAAGAGGAGGTTCATGGTACTAACCTGGATCAAATGGTGACAAAATCCATCCATAGAAACGACCGCAATCAAAGACTGAAGTTCGGGGCCAAAATTAGGTTCAGAGCTCCAAAATGCAAATGGTAACTATGGAATGGTAAAAATGAATAGTGAACTACTTTTTATAGTCATTTAATTGTTTGCAAGTTAAATTTATTGCTATGAATATAGTTTTATTATTTTTTTATCATGAAATAGGTATTTTTAATCCATTTGATGTTGTTTTGAACAGGAAATACAACTGATGAACAAATTAGTCATGCAGATTTATTCAAAGAATGACTTGACCACAAAGCATACTTTTTCTCCTTATTTTTCGAGCTTTGTTAAAAATGAGAAAGGATTTGAAGTGCACTTTTATCTCTTTTTCAAGCTTCAATAACAGCGAAAAAGGAATCCCTGGAGTCTTCTTTCAGCCCTTTTCAGACTCCAATAATGTGAAAATATTGCCGAGCACTTGTCTTTTCAAGCTCGTTAAAGTAAATGAGTTGATATATACTCAATATAAGTTTAACCCTTTTCTAGACTGAGATGGATTATTTATGAAAAAGGAATAGCTTGGTTAAACATGACCAAAGAGGTTCTCTCATATATTATTTTACCCTTTTTCGGATCTAAGTGACAAATTTCTGAAAAAGTACTTTTGGAGTTCTCTTTCGTCCTCTTTTTCAAGCTCTCTAAATATGAAAAAGGACTCAGCTATCACTGTCGTTAAGCTCGTTAAACATAAAATAGAGACGGGATTGTCGATCATGGCAAGAATCGAGTTTCATTCATTGCTAGACTTGTTAAATTATTAAATAGAGACACTTTATTTGCTCGAAGGGTTGAATTATAGATCAAGAAAATGTTACCCTCCCCAAGCTTGTTAAAAAATAAAGAGGTACTGGTCGACAAATGACCGGGGAAAATTTGGGAAAAGTGAGCAAATTTTCTTTTTGGTAGCAAGACGCTCTTGAACATGACACTTATTTCCTTCCATGTCTGTGACTATTTGGTTTGGGTAATCATCTTGACGGTTCATTCACACCTATGGTTCATCATACCTTCACTTCGGTTTTGGGTCAATGCTGCCAACTCATCATAGTGTCGTTGATATTTTCAAGAGAATTCATCCAGTGATTTAAAACTTATCCTTCTGCAATACTCATAAACCTTCATTTTCATGACCGTCATCCCTGAAAATTGCTATATCAAGTCATACCCTTTTCTCCAAAATCAGTAACTCCAATTTTGCAATAAGGTGACTTCCTATCGACGACAAATCAATATCCAGGAAGTTCACTTAGAAACATCAGATTCCAATACCATGAGGCTTGTTACAGCATTGACAAGATCCTCGCTTCCGGACCTTTGACATCAAATCATCTATTCACACCTTACAAAATGTACTGCAGTACCTTGAGGGCCATTGAAATTAATGGTGGTTCTCTCACGTTTGTTAACAGCTCACATCATTGGCTGGTAATCAAACGATGTCTTTCCATGTTCGACTAAAAATCATATATTCGCATGGCTAGACTTGTACCCGAATAATCGAGTGAACGAGATAAGAAGACCCTGGATCTAGTTTCAGTTGTCTAGGCTGCGATTTCAGGATTGTTGTACAAATCATCTGTACGGTGACCTTACATACAAATTGTCATCCAAACATGGGCCTATTTCTGTAGGCATGTCTACATCTAAGCAACATTCCAATGAAGACGACTTTCTGAATTATGTACATGTTATTAGATTTTTTTATGTGATGAACATGGGAATGCCTACCCTCAGCAATTATGATCAAAGAGGATATATCATGATGTAATGTATTGTAATATTGATGTAGGTGACCATTCCACTTCGTTTTCAGGCTCATCACAGTGTAAAGCATCTCAATCAAATGTTCTTATTATTTGGATCTCATGCTTTAGGGGGCAATTGTTATAGGTCAATTTGGGCACCATTCCCAATGACCTGGTTAACTAGACATCATCTCCAGGACCAATGATCAAGGATATATCATTCTCTATCATTTCAGTTGCTACATGCCCTAAGACAAGAAATAATACAAATCAAGCAAGACTTTCATCAAGCAAAGGTTTCCAAGGTTTGAAGCTTATTACATAGCATATGAGAGCTCACCAACGTAGGCTCTAAGGGGTCTAAGTGCATTGCATATGCATGTAGCCCCATGTAAGGCTACTCTGCAAAGCACTTCTCGACATTCACAGGTGCGTTGGTCACATTGGGAGTGAAATTCTCATTGTTCCGGAATCTCCACTTGGCCAATGCCTTCTAGAAGAGTTCACATGTGTCAAGATTTGGATCCAAGTGTCCATTTGACATCTACATGACTGGAAACATGTCTTTCCTATTATTGGAAAGTCATTGATTGCAAAAACAACCTAAAGTTCATCTATAAATTGAGCATAGATCTAAGTGCTTGAAGAGGAAGAATTTGAGTAGAGAAATGCTGGAGAATTTTCAATTGAGAACTAGATTTGTGTAGTTGCTACTCGAGAGATTTATATTGTGATGAGGCTTGGGAATGTTGCTGGAAGGGTCGCTTCAAATCAGTCATTTGGTTGTAACCACTCCTTCTATCATCAATAAAGAAAACTTCTTGTTTTTACCTATATGCATCTGCATTGGCTTTGAATTTCCATATTGCAAGATCTTAGTTGATGTGTATGGTTTATGCTTAACTGATTTAGCAAAATAACTTGAATATTATTGCATCTTTTGTTGTTTCAGTGTTCTTTCTTGCAGGAAGCATTTCACACAAACCTCTTGAATTTGAAGCTGCAATGGAAGCGACAGAAGGAGCCATTTAGAAGCGTTTGGATCACAAGTAACCTTCTAATCCTCTCTGTGCATTTGTTATTATTTAAGAGAAATAGTCGTATAGTCTTTCACCTATTGTTCTAGACTAGCACCTATCTAGGGAAGCATGATTTATCTGTAATTCACAATTATGGCCCAACAGAGACCCAGTGTATCAGAACAGCTCAGTGATATCAAATTTTCTAGCACAACAAGCTGCCATAGCACTGGATAACAGCTCCAAAAGGACACTAGAAATTTGTTAAGAGGGTTGTTACTCGAAATGATTATTCCACAGTGACTTTAGACATCCGTTAGAAAATTGTCACAACATGTCCATGCAGGAGACACGCAGACCAAGTATCAGTTAATTTTTTAGTAAACGAACCGATTTCCCTTCTGATAACGGTAATCTAGTGCAAGTAGTTTAAATGTAACTTTCCATTTCGTAGAAAAGGTTGAGACCTAGTTTTGTAAGAACTTTTGATTGCAAGTAATTGTAAATTTTCAAGTTGGAGCATCAATAAAAATATCAGTCTGCAAGATTCATGTGTTGTGATGTCCTGGTGATGTTCTCCTACACCATCCGAATTATAATTGTAAAACAGGAAGGTTAGATTAAAATTTACTATTCAGAGTACCTTAAATATTACTATCTTTAAAATTTCCATGTTTTCTTCTGAATTATGGTTTAAGAATTCTTAGTTGCTCTTAAGTCATTATTGAAATAATCATTCCTCCATCTCGTAATTATATTGATTTATAAACGCCAGTATTCATAGCTAGCTTACCTTGCTTATGCTTTGGGATTTGGTGCATATACCCAGCCTATTTTGACTCCATAGCCCAATGGAAACTGTTTAGATAAAACTTCCTATTTCCAACCACAAAAAATTAAAAAAACAACCCTCACAATCAATTTAACTATCCTAATATCAAAAATCTTAAAAAAGTCTAAATCTTATATAGATATCCCTCTCTGAGTCTAGGAGGTCTATATCTTTGGCTTGAAGCAGTTTGACGTTGTGCTTTATAGTTTAGTCTTGCTAATGTTATAAATTAAAGGGTGATAACATGATCGAAAGGATATTCATTGATTTGATTATTATTTCTTACATCATGGAAAACCTCACCACCTTGTGCATATTGAGAAGTTAACTCATCTGATGAAAAACCTGAAGAGAATGGAGTATCTTCATTACATGTAGATGCATCATAAATAAGAGAGCACAAGGGATAGTGAGATGAAGAGGAAGTTTCGATAAGAACAATTTCTTCGGTTGGATCAGATTCCATATCTAATTCTTCCAAATTAAATTTTTCTTGAGAGACCAGAATATCAGTTAGTGCACTTTTCCATTCATCATCATACATATCGACAAAGTCATCCTCATCAGAATGATTTTTTCCCAAGACTTGATATTTATTATGGAAACTGATCGCATTTGATTTCTTATAAATATTACGAGATTCAATATCAGCCAAGAGTGAGGAAACACCATATTCACATGGAGGATTTTGAAAAAAAGAAGAAATATTGAAATAATATTCACCTTCTTGCTCCTCTACCTGTGTAATGTGACTACCTTGATCCTGATCGCAATTTGGACCAACAACTTAAAAATCAAGAGTGTTAAAAACTAGTTGATGGAGCAGATTGATCAAGCATATCATCGTACAAAGAGTAATGTAATGTAGATGATAGAGGATAACCAAAATCCAAATTAGATTCAAGACTAGAGTTATGAGTGTTATGATCCGAACTTAAATAAGAATGCAACAAAATACAAATATAACCATAAATACAAAGATGTAGAAGAACCAAAACTTCATTTCATTAATATCAAAGAACTGAAATATGCTTATATACAAAATGGAAATAAACTAGCTCAGGCAATGGTAACTTATCTCTGAGAAGAGATGTGGATTCTACATGCCTCTGAATTGTGTTAAACTGAGGCTTAAAGGCCTATTTATTATTAAAAAACAATGGAAAACCATAAACATCCAAAAACCTAACCCTAGGAGATGAAGCACCAAACTGTGGGCCCCGTTGGGGTAAATTGGTACATCAACTTCCCGGGGTCATAACTTTGGCATACGATCTCTATTTGATGTGCAAGATACCTTGTAAGAAATATCTATCCGAGGAATACAAATTCCAGCTATAGATGTCAATTAAGGGCTCATTTTTTCTCGTTTTCCAAGAAAATGTCATTTAGGGCCTCAAAACGGCTCCCGAAGTTGATGACCCAAAAAACTGCCAAAAATAGTAAGTTGTGCTACAATTAAGGAAACTGAAAAATAGAAAGAAAAAATGGTGGGGGCCCAAGTGGAATAGGCGGGTGGCCACCAATATCCACCTAAATCATCTTAATACCATCTTAAGGAATTAAAAATTTGGTTTTCACCACAGGCTTCATGAGCCATTCCATGGTTTCTTCCATAATATATGAATCACGAAAAGCGGAAGGAGGATGAAGAGATGGATTAGGAATTTGATATGCAAATTTCCCAAATTAATTATCATCGCACAGAGGCACCCTCATTGGAACTGGAAAAGGAGGAGGACAAGAAACAAAAGGAGAAATAATTTCCTCCTCTGAAATTAGAGATGTATCATTATTCACAAGAGTTGGGGAAGTAGAAACATCAGGGGGATCAGGTTCACTATGCAAAGATATATGACACAAAATTTGAATCTTTTGTTTCAATAAATCCCAATTTTTATCTTCTTCAAGAAATTGTTGGGGCCTTCGTTTTGAACAACAAAATTTTTAGTTTCAGAAGGCTAGGAGCGAAAAGAACAAGTGGCGAATAATCGTGTAACTAGTGGGATAATCATGTAGATCAATTCATATCGCAATAGGTGGAGCTCTGACAGAAGAAGGAAAATATTTTCAAGTACCAATTTCTATTTTCTAATTGACTGAGTGATTTGTATGAAATATTTTGGGGAAAATTTCCTGAAGAGCTCCATAACTGGTTGCGAAGACTCCAGATCAAATCACTTCCTGGAGGATTGTGTCAATCCCATCACAGTTGGATGCATACAAACCTGACATCATTACACATATTAGATACAGACTTGACCCAAGAAGTATAATTTTGGGTGCAGACTACTTTGGAGGGGTACATTGTGGAATTTGCAGTTAAATTTTATCACTCTTTTACAAAAGCAGAAGATATATTTAAATCTGGGTTGTGGGGAAAGTTGTTGAAAGAAGTCCCATTGTGGATTATATCTTTAATGGTGGACGAGGGACTAATTCCTTTCCAAAGTCCCACGATGGAAGCTTAAACCTCTAGTATTGGGGGAAGGACCTGAAGAAAAGATGCTATGAACAAGGGAAAAAGGGGAATAGGGATATGGACGTCGAAACCTCCAACAAGTTGAGAGAGTTGAGATCACATCAGAGGACACAAATCCCTGAGAAGTGGCAGGAAAGGGTGATACGAGAGTTTTAGAATCAGGAGAGGAATAGGAATAAAAAGGAAGAGGTTCCATAGATGACAGAAGGGAGAGAAGTTGAAGTGGGACCCGAAGGAATAGACAGGTCCATCAAAGAAGTTTGGCAAGTTCATAGAAGCCCATCTTGAAGAGAGAAGGGAAAAAAATCCAGTGAAGAGGAGGACGTGTGCCCCGAATAGGAGTTTGATGTGGAGCTGCATGTTGTGATGGATAATTTTTCCAAGAGAGATCGGTGACTGTTTGGTCTAAAATGCGGATGCAAATTAGAGTTTCATTTACTATCAATCCAGGTAAGTAAACTTCGAGGATCACCCAATATATATGGACTTAGAGACAAACTAAACTAAGCTAGGTGAAGAAATGCCAAAGCTCCCTTACAGGAGGTTGTTCATTAAGATCTCCAACACCTATTTAGTTATTTAAAATGAAATCTAAAGACATTGTGATAAGTGTAAGAAATATTAAGGCTCCCTTACAGTAGACTATTCGTTAATATTTCTAATCATCTTAATCAACAAACTATTTAAACTAATGAAATTAAAGTACTTAAACATAATTCTAATTGATTGCATGAAATGTTAAAGCTCTCTTACAAGAGACTATTCATTTATATCTCAAGCATATAAATCAGAAACTTAAACTAATGAAATAAAACATTAAATAACAAATCAAATTCATTGAAGGAAACATTATTACTTTCTTACGAAAGGTCATTCGTTAATATTCCAAACATATGAACCTAATAATTTAATCTAATGAAATTCACAAAAAAACATAAAATAAAAGCCTACTAAAATAAAAGTGTACTTGCTAGGCAATGGGGATCCTTCCAAGGATTCACAAGCACACAAAAAGAAAAGTCAAATGTAGAGGATCAAAGAAGCTCCATCTTATTTATCATCAATTGCAAATTTCAATTACAACCATTACAATGATTCTCCAATCTAACTTCTCACTACCAACCTATAAGATACTAAGATTACAAAAATGAAGACTAAGACTACAAAAACAAGATTAAGACTAAGACTACAAATCAAGATTAAGACTACAAATGAAGATTGCAAATGAAGGAGATAACACTTCTATTTATACAAAAGCTATGATAACAAACTCATAAATGTAAATCCACTATTCCCTCCTTTGACCCACATATTTCTCAACCAATGGTGACACATAACCCTATCCTCCATGATCTTCTCCATGAGGTCCATGATCTCCTCCATGAAGTCCATGATCTCCTCAAATTCGAATTTGAACATAGAGTGCCACATAAGGGTGCCTAGGAAGCTTCTTTTGTACCTACACATGCCAACAAACTCATTCTAATTGTTAGGTATAAGTATGAGAATATTATTTTCTAAATTTTAACCACAAATCCACTTTAAAATGTTAAGAATTAATAAAATTTGGAAAAGCATAGTTATAACCTAATGATGAGGTAAATGTAATGATGTGGAGGTGGAATGAAGGTAACATGAAGGTAATATGGAAGTAATGTGAAGGTATTGGTGAATAATGGAGTGAGAATAGGGACTATTTTGAGGCCCAACATACCCCCAAACTGAAGGTATTGCATGTCCTCATGCAATCTATTACATTACTTTTTGATACTTGAGCTTTGGCTTAAACTCTGCATGATATCATTTACTTAACTTTTGCAAAGTGTTTTTGATGAACTGCAACTTGGTTAGTTCTTGTGTTTCAAACATATTTTGTTTGTTGCATTCAATTTTAATGTATGATCTTTGCATATTGATAATGTGATTTTTATTGCAGTGTATGTTTGTTGGAATGCATCATGGTTGGTTCTTGTGTGACAACCATGATTGTGTTGGCATCCAATTATCTTTTAAGTACTTTTTGAAAAGCCATTTATATGCTCATGATGATGTAATAGTAAATATATTTTGAAAGTATGTGGGCTTTGAATGTGATATGAATGTGGAAACATATGAATGTGAATGTATTTCCCCCCCTCAACTGATGGTTTTGGCAATTTGACAAAATGATGAAAGGAAATGAAGTTTTTCCAAAAATTATCATTCTAACTTTTCAAGGAATTAAATGGTTAAAAGTTAGAAAATATCATACCTTAACTTACCCTTTCAAAAATGGATGAGAGTTGTGCATGTGTGGCTGAAAAATTATGTTCATAGTCTTCTTTACTTGGTTGTGAAAATGGTGGATGAAATCAAAAAAGTGAATCTTTTATTGTTGTTGTGTTTGCTACTAAATCTACTGCTGGATCTTCTGCTGAA
Organism: Pinus albicaulis; assembly: GCA_034641835.2. NCBI lineage: Eukaryota > Viridiplantae > Streptophyta > Pinopsida > Pinales > Pinaceae > Pinus > Pinus albicaulis. The sequence goes on from CM076570.1 coordinate 1,579,161,496, forward strand.
TGTTCGAAATCTGCTGCTGAATGCAACTGAAAATGTATAAGGCTTGGAAGGTATACAAAATTAAAAATTTACACTTTCCCCCCCAACCTTATTTATTGACTTGTCCTCAAGTCATTTACATCAAAAACTGAAAAGTAATGAAAGTAATTCTGCTTCCTCTGCTACAAAATGATTGGTCTTCAAGTCTTCTACGATCATTGGCACAATTATTCTCATGTGAATAAATGTTTCAGTGTCGAACATAACAAGAAATTGTTAACTTAGTGGCCATTGATGGATGCCACTAGTCAACACGAGAGCTCCCATCTTTAATGAGGATGAGAGTCAAGATGCCCGAAACACATCTTTCTAAGTATGAATGAATTTGTTGTTGTCGAATACTTAGAAGGTCTGATGAACAAGGGACATTGATGTATTCCCTTTTTTTATCGGCATAATAGCTTTCCCTTAAGGCATGCAAGCTTCAGGGTGTTTTTAGAATAATATTTAGACTCAAGGACTATGGACTCAATGGTGTATGTAAGCAAGGTTTTATTTGCAAGTGTAGGAAAAAGGAAACTGACAATGAATATGTAAGGTGGACCAAACAGCTTTTAGATGAGATTTGTTGGTTTTATTGGTGGGTTAGGATTGAAGAAAATGTAATGAAGTGTATGTGGTAATGGAAAATGGATAATGATTCTTGCTGGAAAAGAAAAGAAAAAAAATGAATTTTGCATGCAAACTTTAAAATATAGCAAATCTGCTCCTTAATTCTGGACTGCCTGTTAAAATAGCTGAGTTTGACCAGCGTTGAATAGCTAGCTATAGACGTCGAATTGAAGTGTGGATAGGTATTTCACCATCCTTTTACATTTAGGAACAAACCCGGCTCTTTTAATTTTTCTAATCTGTCATGCAACATGTCAAACCATTAAGTTATTACAGGAAGTTGCAAGAACTTGTAATTTTCTGGAAATTTTGTTTATGTGCATGGACTTGTTCTTTAGAATTTCTCATGAAATTAGTCTTTTGAAGACCAATTGTGCGCACAATTAGTTTCCTTAATGATCAGTTGATTATCCGAAATCTGCAAAAAAACTTGGCATAAAAAAACATTAGTGTGGTCAACAATGAATGGCCAATTCCTTGATGATTCTTATGCAAAAATTAATGCCAAATGAAACAGATTATGGATAATTAAAAGCTTAAGTTTAGCCCAATTCCTGATGTTGCTAACTGTCCATTTTTTATAAAAATAGAGGTGCATAATTTCCTTCAAATTTCCAACTTTCTCATGGTATCTTGAAAGTGACAAGTAAAACAAAATTTGCAATTCCATGATAATACATTATTTGATGAAGTGGCTTTTTATTTTATATATATATATATATATATATATAATTGTTTTTTTTTAGAAGAAAAATTAATTGTTTTGATTTTGATTTTATTTTTCTTTATTTTTTATTTTTTTGAATTAATCATTTATTTCCAAATTTCACTCTATCACATATAAATAAAATTTACCTACTGAAAATAAAAATAAAAATCTAATATGTTCAACCTAAATTAAATTAATATTAACAATATACTAAAATTAAACCTTAATCAATCTTTCTCACCTAGGATTGTCTATGGAGAAAAATACTCACAACAATATATACTTTGGCTCATTCTATTTGTGCTTGAATTCGATCTCTCAACAAGTCAACGACAAGTATTTCTTGTTCGGATCCTACTGCAGCACATACAACATCCGATAGACCTAACCGTCTTTCAGCTTTGATGCCATCCATTTGCCTCAACCCCTTCTTATTGGTTGAACATAACAGGACACTTCCATCACCAAAAACTACCACTAAGAGTCTCAGAGCTAGAGAAAGTTCAAGAACGTCAAATGGATGATATGTGACAAGAATATAATCTCGATATGCATCCATCACCATAGGCCTACCAAGGAAAGGTCTTTGAAAAAGCAAAGAGCTTTGATCAAGATGATATATTAGATAAAATACCAACTCATAAATGTCAGAAGAATCATTGAACAAGCCTACACAGTGAATTTTCTGCTCTTGGGTAACGTCCCCAAACACATGCCATTTCTTTGAGCGCAAGTCATACAGGATCAACCCTTGACAACCAGAAATTGCCAAGTACATTCCATCTTGGATAACTGCTACATGTAATACTGGCCAGTTCTAAGAAATACATGATGCTGGAAGAACAAGATGTTGAATTTTTAGTTCATCATTATCATTTGACCGCATAATAAGCACATGGTCATCAGAATAAATCACTTGCCGCTTATGAGTGGTGTTATCACTCAGGTTTTCCTTGAAGTTGTGGAAAAGGAAAGTATACTTGAGGTAACCACAAACCAACCTTCGGATGCAGAATCTAGCCAATCTGCATCCAGAGAGGGCTCTCTCTTTAAGATTTATCTTTGTTCTTAGAAAATTTTAGGCTAGTTATAAATCCAAGAAATTTGTTTGGAAATGGTGGAATTCGCCAACTAAGGGCAAGGTTGAATATTTTCAAGCCATTGGGCTATGGAGTCAAAGGATGGATTTACTGGATTAATCTTCTACACACAAGATGGCTTTGCAGGGCAAGATAGCCAAACAGAGAACAATTTTTAGAAATTAAAGTGAATGGAATGGATTTTGAAAGGATGAAAGGCAATTAAGAATCTTTCAACATGTTCAAAGAAATAAAATGAATGATTACAAATAAAGAGCAGTTAAGAATTCTTTACTATAGTAATCAAAATGTTTAAACCAGCGAAACAAGAGCAATTAAGAATTTGTTGCTTATAACCAGTTTAGAAGAAAACATTTTGGAATAATCGCAATTGAAATCAGAGTACACTTAAGTAAGTTCTGATTTATTCTTTTATGTCAATTATTCAGAAATGGAACACAGTGATATTATAAACAGATATAAAACTTAAAACATAGGATAGAAAAGACTTATTGAATTGTAGTCTGACACATGAATCCTGCAAAAAGTCTTGAACTTCAAATCATCATCCAGCAAGCCACAAAGAAGTTTCTTCAAAACACTTTTATTCCAAAAAATCAATGTTACAACAAAGTAGAAGAATCCACCCTCAATACTCTCTTTGAGGGTTTATTTATACAAAAAATGATTGAAAATATCTCACACTAACCTAGCCAATAATCTAGGGTGACTAATGAATAAGTTACAATAAAAAGGAGACAAATGGTCTCGTAGATAGGACAAAAAGTAATTGATGGTGTGCTATTTCCTCCTTTTGAGGATGTGCTGGAGGCAGGTGCTATAATAGGGCTCGATGCTGTCCCTTTGAGTAATTCTTTTGCTTGTCTGATACTCTTCATTTCTACTGATACTCTTTCAACTGCCCAACTGATACTCTTTAACCTGTGCTCATTATTTATCCTTTACATGATGGTAAAAAGACAAAATTCTCTGCCTGAAGATAAATTTTACAAAATTTCCAATAAGTCTTCCCACAATTGATCTTCTGCTATTATGGTTCTTTTAAGTTTTCTCAATGTTTCATCGGCCTCTGTGTATCTGTAAAAAGTGGGCTGATTAGGGAAAAAATACTTTATTTCATGCTCAAGATGAAACAAATTCTTTAACCTGTCGTAGAGATTCCTCCCTGTTGGCAATGTTGCTTTTGACAAATTGATAGAATGAGCAGTTACGTTATGAGCATGTATATCTATTTTAGTAACATAGGTTTCCAGGTCCATTATCTTGTCCTCTGAGAGCATAGGACTGGGTAACCCATTGTCCAATAAAACCTGAAATTTTCCTTTGAAAACATTAATTTCTTCCAGAATATCTGAGCATTTCCTTTCCAAATTTTGCATAAGAGTTCTTTTGGTAAAAAATCTTTTTATTTCTAAAATAGTGCCTGTCCTGTCATCAATTCCAAGCTCTGCAAGCTGATGCTTGGTCTGGGTGTTCAAAAATTGTATAAGTTTATTAGCTTGCTCAGGTCTGCCCCTTAACTCATCTCTTGTTTTGTCTATTTCTTCCTGAGCTACCTTGATCAAGTCATTTTGTTCAAAGATTGTTTGAACAAAGGACCAAATACTTTTTATTGCTTCAATTATATTATCCCAAAGAATTTCATTTATTTCTCTCAAAGGCTTCTCTAATGAAAGATCTTTTTCTAAAGCCTTAACCAATTTTTCCAGCCTTTTAATTTCCCTGGTATTATCAGCAACAATGTTTTTAGACATATCATATTTCTGTTCCAAATTTAATAACTGGAATTTTGTGGTTTGAAGTTCTATGACTCTGAGTTTTAAACTTTCCATTTGTTTTATCAATTCATCAGAACTTAAACTGGAAGTATTTACCTGTGATGACTCAGTTTGTTGATCTGCTGTTGTGGTACCTGTAGTGACCTCTGTTGTAGATGTTTGCATGATAGCCTGTTTTTCTTTTAATGCATGTTCCAATTCTCTCTGTTTCACTCAGTTGCTCAGTCATTTTCAAGAGCAACTCCATCATTTCTTCCTGTGAATTTTCCTTCAAAACCTCTGGAGTCTGGGGATGCCTCAAGGCTGGCAATTTCAACTGCTTTCTCAGTGCAGCAATATCATCATCTTTCTTTTTAATTAGTGCCTCAATGCTTTTGATATATTTGGGATTGTGACCCAAACTGATGATTATGTCTTCCAGAGACTTTATTCTGTTATCTTTTTCCTGAGAAGAGGCCTTCGCAATTTGCAACTGGGTGTTTGTATTATTTAAAGAATCTTGCAGCCTAAGGGCTGCCATGGCCTTATCAGTAAGGGTGGAATATACCATTTCCCCAGTTTGTTTATGCAACTCTATCTGGTCCAAGGGATGAATGTCTTTTGCCAGGACCTCAAAATTGGTCATAATATAATCAGATGATGTCATGGGTTTTGGCACCTTGGATTTGAAATGGCTCATCATCATTTTGCCTTGTTGAATGTCAAATGCTGACATTAATCTTTCCTGATTGTGTGGAGCCATTTTCAGATATTGATCATATACCTTCATTCTCAATGGATCATTCTTTGCTTTTATATTAATGAAAGTTCTCTTTATATCACCTGTATCTGTTTTTGGCTGTTTAAAGGAAGATACTTCAGTGCTCAACTGTTTTTGTAACTCCTTTCCTTTATGACCTGTGTGTGTTATACTAACTAAACCAGTTAGTTGACTATCTTCTCTTTCATCATCAAACATCTCATCTATAGATTCCACTTCTGGAAGTGGATTCAGTTTCTGCTTCTTAGCCTGGTGTTGTTGTGAAGTTTCTTTGGTAGGAGTGGGATCAGTAACCTGTCTTTTCTTGCCTATTTCCATATTAGATGGAGTCTGTAATTCTGAAACCTCAGGATGATTAACTTGAACAGGGGAAACCTGTGTTTGATCTAGTGCCTTGGAGGTTTGAGGCTTTTCTGACATAATGAAAGTTTCAATGACCTGTACCTCAGGTTCTTTCCCTTTACCTTTAGACTCAACTGCAATTGGTGAACTGATTTCCTGTAATTCCTGTTGAAAATTTCCTGCTGAAGAAGGCTTATACCATTTTTTTTCCCTTTTTTTTTTTTTTAAACTGAAAAGAACAAAAACTAGGTTGGTGGAGAAGAAGAATTCTTCTGTACCAGCCTGATTGCAGAACTTTCTTGAAACATTTTGACAAAATCCTCTTTTGAGAGTGGCTTATGATAAACTTTCAACCTATGGCCATTCACAATAAGAGGAGTTTGAAATTCATCAATCTTCCTGTAATCCCTGTTGGAGATTTCCTGCTGAAGAAGTGCCAATGTGAGGTACCTGCACTTGACCAAAAGATTCTAGGTCAAACTTTTTCTCAAGATCTTTCATAATTTTGTTTATATTGTCTTCTTCATTATCTTGCTCTACTAGTGTTCCTTCCACCCACTCATCTTGATTAGCATATTGTTCTATTTCAGGAATCCTGTGGTGAAAGTATGGGGATGATTTGTTCTTCATTCTTTTATCACAGATAAAACCGAATGGATCATAAGGAACCCAACGGAAACTCCTTGGTAACTTGCAACGGTTTTGTAGTATATCTTCTGCTTCTCGCTCAGCGTCCCTAGAATTGCATATGAAGGGACCTAATTGACTTTTGATCCTGAGTTGGGCTTTCTTTTTTACACTACAAAAATGAATCATATCAGAATTATTCATTTGCCTAAAATATTCCAAGGCAAAAAGTCTCATAGGCACATATTTTGGCAACTTGAATGGATGCAATTCACATCCATATATTCTGATGACTGAATGATTTTGGTATAAATACCAGTCTCCAACTTTATATGTCCTTGAAAGCTGCAAAGTCTTCTTAATCTCATTACTGAGCCTTGGAGGGGGAATTCCAGTCAACAAGGTAGTTGCAGGATATACAAAAAGATCGATGAACTCAGCATAAGAATAGGGAGAATTATAGGAAGAGTGAGTTATGGCAGACCAAAATATAACAGATCTAGGGTTTCCCTTGGCATCAAGCTTTTTAACAGGAAAAGGGAACTTCTCTGATTGATAATAGATGATGAGATGGTAAATGAATGAGGAATATTTAAACACTTTCTCATTATCTAGCCTCATGAACTGGTCATGGATTTTATTGGCAATGAAAGATGCAAAGTCATATTTTACTGCAGGAGGTTGCCCAGGAGTAAAGATAGATAGCAATACCAGGGTTATTTCATCAACATATTCACTTGTATTGAAACCCATGACAAAGGATATCATATTCAGGATGAGTTTGCCTAAATTATTAAAATAAGCAAAACCATAGGGAGGAGGTCCCTTAGGTTGATGTTCAGGTAACATAGAAGTCTGGCAAATGCATTTCAATTTTTCTGGGGACAGTTGGGTAGACTTTTCAAGTAGTTCTTCCATGGACAAAGGAGTAAGATCTTGATCAGGTTCAAAATGGAGCATTGTATTGATAGCTTGAGGAGTGATGGGGAAAAGGATACTCTGGTCAGGAGACAACACTACCCTTTGAGTTGAATCATAGTTGGAGTGACAGTAGTGGATAATTTCTGGGAAAATATAGACTGAGGGGATAAGATATCTCGGGAAATTGGATTCCCACAATCCAATGACATCCAGACCCTTCGAATAATCGTCTCTGCAGCGACAATAACTTCGAAGGGGACTTTCATCGAAAACTAAGTCTTTAATTTGAAAGTCTTTATCCACTAATGGTAAGTATTCTAACTCTCTGTGAGGGGCATTCAATGGGGTTACATTCAGGGATGCCGGAGCTTCCATTTTGGTTCTTGTGTATTCAAAATGGAAGTTTCGGGGTTTTTTTCACAGACCGGGTGCAATTTTGTTTCTGGGAACTTTAATTTTACTTGCAGGAACTAGAATAGACTGATATTAACCCTTTTTCAGACTTTGGAACGAATTTTTAACACAGGACAGTGGATTTTTCAAAGAGTTCCAACAAGAAATTGAATAAATACCTGTTTGATGGAGAAGTTTGAAATTTACAGGTACTAGTCAATGGCAGATGGATGCTTGGGCACTGGTCTAACAATGGCGTTCAGCAATGCTGGTTGGCAGCGTCTTAATCAACGGAATTTTCAAATTCTTCAGTGGAGGACACAGTCGCTTTCAGAAGTGAAAATGACAGAAATACACGGGTTTTTGTTTTATTTACAAATTCAATGGGGATTCTCATTTTTTCGAGGATGACGTCATCCGATACGGGAGGACGCGTCACCGGGACCGGGCGGTAAGCGGTAATTTCCGCACCGCCCTTTGGGAGATGGTGGTATTCAGCGGGGAGGCAGTGATTCCATTAATCAACTGACACGTGGTCGGAGTACTATTCCAAAACCACCGTGCCCCCGCTCGTTATATTTCGAACGCGAGACGGCCAGCGGAATGATCATGGGCCGTTGATCTTTCGGGGGGGGCGATCTGACGATGGACGGGACGAGGAATTGGCGGAGTTTTAATGCGCGGGCCCGACGGGGATTAAACAATGATTATCTTTAATTAAATATCCCGGGAGAGATCTTATTGGTGGAGGGATTGGTTATTAATTAATCCGGATGATTAATTAATTTCGTGGTTTAATGAGAGTTGGGGTTGCGGCAGGGTTAGGGGTTTTTTAACTATGGTTAAAGTGTCGGGTGGAATTTTAAAATGCCACGGGAATGGGTCGCGGAGGCTTGGAGGATTTTTGAAGTTGCAGTTTGAATTAAAACTTCGGTTTTATTTATTTTCCGTTTTAAACATATAAAACTATATGTTAAAAACCTTTTTCATATATTTTTAATATATGGTAATAAATAAATGTTATTTATCAACCATAGGGGTAGGGAATAATTTATATGGGTATATTTTAGCCAAAGGGTTTTTATTGGGGGTTTTTATTTAACAAAGGGGATTAAATAAACTTTGGCCAAAACTTATAATAAGAGGGGTTTTTGGGATATTTATGTAAAAGGAGTTATGTACTATAGGATAAGGTCTTTTTACTAGGGATTTAATAAATAAATCAGAAGTTAATATGACAAAGGACAAGGTAAACTCAAAATACTTAACTATAACTAAGAAAGTGAAGATTTCTGAAGTAAATTACATCATCTCAATTTCAACACTTAAACATAGAATAGCAAGTAATTTTGAGGGTTTATTATGGAAATTTGCATGATTTTCCTAAGTAAAATTGGATTTTACTTAGGAAAAGGTTAAAAGTGAATGATTATAATGATAAATAACTTCAAGTACTTAGGTCTCTTTGATCATTAGGCCGAGGGTCCGTTCCCTACAAAAGTCAAGGAAATGCCTTGAGCCCCTTTAATCTCCAAATACCTTAGCACTTTGGGGAAATTAGTAAAAATCTTAGGGAGAAAGTGATGTGGGAAGTTAATGATTTTGACTTTTCTTTCTGTGAATTTTCCAGTGCATTTTCTGCTTCAATATTTGTGATGAAAGTAAAAGATTAAACACATTTAGCACCATCATTCATCACATGAAACTTGGGCAACACCATCTACCTACCCTATCTACTTTACACTACCATTTTTTCTTCTTTATTAGGGTGCATTTGGACTTGCAAACCCTTATCATTCTTCTTTTCTTTTACATGGTAAATCTATCTAATTCTACCCTTATTACATCCAAGGGCTCAGATTAAACTGTTGAGCACCTTTTATTAACTCTACCTATCTACTTATCTGCCAAGATTAAACTGTTTGGTCATATATTTATTCTCTATTCTACAACATGAAATTGAAACATGAATGAGTCAAGTTTAAACAGTTTGACTCTTCATAAATTGTGGCAAAAGTTTGACAAGCTACACACAATTGCTTTATTACAAAAATGAAATAGTAGTGGTATTTGGATTTGCACACTTTCCTTGGTCTATTTTTTGTTTGGGGTTCATTTCTTTCACTTTTTTGACCATTTTATTTTTCTTACCCTTTGATTTTTCTTTTAGGGTATACCCTCTTTACATTTTTTAAAATTTTTTGATTTTTTGATTTTTCAAGAATATGGAACACCTTTGCACAAGAAAAAGGTTTGAACATATTGCATAGTTCAATAAGACAATCATGAAAAATGACACCTATTGGTATAGGAGTCTAACAGATATGAGGAAGTTTGATGGAAAGGATCCTGTAACATGGATACTATAGATGGAGTAATATTTTGATCTCAATAATGTGCAAAACACACAAAAGGTATGCATTGCAACTTTACATTTAAAACAAAATACATTTGTATGGTATCGATGGCTTTGCTCCCGTAAAAATATTGTCACTTGGTCAATTTTTACGGAGGAAATGATAGCACATAATGAGGATACAAAGAGCAACACCTTTTTTAGCCAATTGATAAATCTCAAACAAAAGGGTTCAGTGGGGGAGCACATTGAGGACTTCCAAAAATTGAATATAAGGGTAACTGATATTTTAGAGGAACATAGGATTGATCTCTTCATAGGTACTTTAAAGGATAACATCCAACATGAAGTTCTCATTTTGGAACCTAATTCATTGGAGAAGACATTCAGGTTGGCCAGAAAAATTGAATGTAAAATTATGGCGACAAGGAAGCCTACCACTCACTTCTATAAAGAGGGAAGTGTTGCTACTCCTACATTTGCACAACCTACAAGGTTGACACCACAACGATTGGAAGAAAAAAGAGCAAAAGGGCTTTGCTATAGTTGTGATAGAAAATACACTAAAGGTCATGAGTGTGCTGAGAAGAAATTATTTTCCATAGATTGTGAAGAGGAAGAAGAAAATGAACAAGAATCTTCAAAAGAAGAGGGTATACACCACAAACCAACCCTAGAAGAGGAAGAAATGAGTTAGACCATATCGTGTAATGCATTGGCAGGAATTACCACTCCTCAAAATCTCAAGATATTGTTGAACCCTTAGTTAAACTGAGAGGGGGGGGGGTGAATCAGTTTAACACATTCATGGACTTTTAAAACTTTCCTTTACACATTTATTTACACCTTCATTTTATGATCAACTTAACATGTGAGCAATCTTAATTAGTGAGTAGCAAGTATTAACCAGATTAGATAATGTAACAACAGTCTTAATATGTGATCAACAAGTATTAAGCAGATTAGATATACCATATCAACACATAGACAGCAAATATAAGTGGAAACCCATAAGGGAGAAAACCACATCTTATTATTGTTGTGATGCAAAGGCAAGCTCCAACTCCCTCTCACCACTGATTTTTTGTAGGCTCCAACCCACAGGAGGCTCCTACCTCAATTCTACAAGCTACAAATTGCAAGGAAGCTCCAACTCCCATCTATTTTCTGCATGCTCCAACCTACAGGAGGCTCCTACCTCAGCCAGCTACAACTGACTTCTATCAAGCTACAACTTGATATGGAAGCACCAACTTCCTCTATTTTCTGAAAGCTACAACCAATAGGAGGCTCCTACCTCAGTTAGCTACAACTGACATCTATCAAGCTACAACTTGATATGGAAGCACCAACTTCCTCACTCTTTCATAAAAATAAACACATGCTCATTTACCTAGATATCAGATCTGTTCTGTACCTTCTTCATTGTTGTTCATCAGTCTTCATATCTGCCTTATGTCATCTCTGAATCTTCACAGCTTCTCTATCCACTCCTCCTTCTTCTTACCCTCTCTGCCTCATTTCTCCATTCTCTAACCTCTTTATGCATATCTATGTGATATCATTTATAGAGTTCACCTCGTGACTGTTTGTATTCCACAAGGAATTTGAAGTGAACAACCATGACTCTCTGACTTCCAGCTTCTCATTTCTTTCCTAGCATATTCAGAAAAATATTACAATATGTATACATTTCAATATTACAGTGGGATATTTCTTTGCCTTCGGAGACTTGCCTTTGCATCACAAACAATATAAAATAAATAAAACTTTACATTTTCAGTTACAATAAGAATTTCAATTCAACCAATTCAATTCTTGGCTCGCTGTGCTTTTGTCTTTTCTACTGCAGTCACTGTCTTTTTCAGTTTCTGCATACTCTCCTGTTTTCCATGCATGTAGAATGCATTTCCCAAATTATGTTCCAAATCTAGCAGTTGTTGTCATGTAACCGTTCTGCATACTCTCCTGTTATCTGCAAATGTGTATCTGCTGCATATATAACTTTATGTTCTTAACACAATGGTCAAAACCCAACAATCAAATAACATTGGTCTTCATATACGGAAGCTGCTTTTAATGCTCTATGGTTAAAAACCATAGTCAAATCCATTTCATGAATATTAAACTTTCGACTTTGCTATCATTCAATGTAGGTCTCGGCCCTCACACATATTTATATATATATGATAATTCTTTATCAACCCATCATATATCTACACCATACAAATATTCCTTTTGTCTTACACTCCCGATTTTGGATAAAACCCAAACACTATATAATAGCGTCATTTGTAGATGTAAATGTGTTTTAAATGCTTCCACTGTCCCGAATGCAATTAAACCTTTCTACTTCATAATTTTAGACTTTGTTAAACCAACACACAAATGCATGTATCAACAGGGACTTGTGGGCCCACATCCTCGTTCAACGCATCATTCAACCCATATTAATTAATCTGACCCCGTAACTTCACATAATAGTTTAACTCCAAACTTCATATGATAACACTCGGACCCACGCACTTAACTTACCACTTCAATCGACAGCTGCAGACTTATCGCACTTCCTTTTGATGATCCGACGATCATCGCACAACCAAAACGCCCATCTTTTAATTCTTCAAATTAACGTCATAAAGTGCGTTAACAACCCAACAACTTTCTCATGCGAACATCGTCCGATCCTTGGATTGGATCATCCAACAGCTATCGCACTTTTTAAGGACCGAACTTTAGCACGAAAATAAAATGCAAAATGGGTGGTAAATGAATACCACTTAAGCCATGTGTCAAGAAAAGAGCATTATCGCATTATTTTTCAGAATTCCGCTTACCACTTTTTCATAATGCGAACACCACAGTTGGTTTTAAAAACTGTTGTCACTGTTCATACCTTATGGTTACATTTGTTTCATTTCTTCATAGTTTTGCTTCCTTCAAATTGTTGCAAAGGGCTTGAAGACCATAAACTTTCACGTTACATTCGAACATATTAAAAGTCAGAGATTAACATGTTGTGTTCCTCATAAAAATATTGAAACCTCATCAATTTCTCTGTGTGGTGACCCTAACGCCAGAGTTTGTATCAATTATTGGAAATCGAACCCAACCCATTCAATTCAACCGACAATGTTTGAATACAAGATCAACATGCCTAGGATCTGATGCAGACATCGCTTAAATTGCCCATTCACAAGGATAAAATGCATTGATGTTATGGAATTCTTCAGACAATTCATCACCAAGAACATACACTCAAATGTTTCTCTGCTGCTATAACTCAATAAAAATGAATCGATTCTATTAAATTCAATAAAGGAACAGGGTTCGGTCCTTATAGACTTTCAAGCAAGGAACATATACTCAAATGTTTCTCTGCTGCTATAACTCAATAAAAATGAATCGATTCTATTAAATTCAATAAAGGAACAGGGTTCGGTCCTTAAAAACTTTCAAGCAAGGTTCCATTTAATTAAATCCGCAATACCAATTTCTCGTTTTCAATCCTGATCTACCTTACTGTCTTATGAGATGCATTCTGACTCACGCTTCAAAATGCCAATTAAAAGTTTGATTTCCCTATTTCATTTCAACTCGAATTACAGTATTAACTATGTCTCGTTAATTTCTCTACTGTGCCATTCCACCTTCAACATCTTCCAATGTATGATCGCGCCATGTCTAGACACAGTTTTGTTCTAATATCACAATCGAAATGTAGTGCTTCATTTCATAAAAGAGAAGGTCTATGAAAACCCTCTACTCCTTCTTCTGCTGCGATATAAATCATCGACTCAAGATTTGTTTCTGCATGTGCAAACGCACCATCTTCTTGATTTGTTGGTTGTCTACAGTTCATTCTTCACCTGTATCATAGTCCTTCAATTCACTCTATGTCATCGATCCTGATCGATGTCTGCAATCTTCCTACAGTATTTTCAAAGATAAGTACAATGATACATAGAACACCATTCAAACCCTTGCCACAGAGTTTATTCAAACCTATTTATAAACCCTGATCGACTCACATATGTAATAAATCATCAATGCATAGATAATTGCACACCACAACATCAATAACACATAGGACCCATTTAGACCCCCAATTACAGAGTCTCACCTCACTGGTTCTCATACAAATCCTTTTACATACACAAATCAACTCAGTGGCCCTTTCAACCTCACTACTCTGTCTCTCTAGATCTCCAATCAAATGGCCCTTCTACTACTACCTCTGCTTCATGTCTGTCTCCTTTGTGCTCCTTTTATGCTTTCTTACTGCTACCTCTCTACTACCTTGCTTCTCTCTTTGTTGCCTATGCTGCCTCTCTTCTTCTTTTCTGCCTCTGCTTCTTGTCTTCTACTTTGCCTTATTGCTAGTTCAGGTGTTGCTCCTTTGCCATCTCCTTTTCCATCAATGACAATATTTCCAACAGTCTCCCCCTTTGGCAATGATGGAAATACTCCACCAATACTCCAATGCTTTCTTCAGGACTTCCTCCCCCTTTCATTCTGAAAGGTGTGTTTTGTCTTCCTCTTCCTATCTTCTTTTGCTTGCTTCTCCTCCCCCTTTGACATCAATGGCAAAGGGTTGCACATCTCTCAGTGTAGACTCTATCTTTGCATTTCCTCTCTCTGAGTTGTGTTTAGGCCCTTCTTCTTTTGACTTTATACCTTGCTGCTCCAGACTAGTGTACACGAGTTGTTGAGAGAACACTTTTGAGGATTATTGAACTTGAATATACAGTAGGTGATGATAAAACAACCATATATAATCAGACTTATATAATCAGAGATGCATCATTGGACCAAAAATAAAATACTGAGAATGCTTCAAATATACTTCAGTCTCTAGTATGATCTTCTTGAGAAATACATATCTGTTGAGGAGGATTGTAGATGGAATATGTCTTCTTCTGCAATACACATCTGTAGTACAAAATCTGCTCAATTATGATGAAGCCAATCTGTGTTTTATAGCTGTGGTTCACCTTTCCTGCCTGTTGGTGGTGATATGAGCTATGATGCTGACAAGGATATTACACTTAGTAGCTGAAAGGTCCTTGTTGCTGATGTGAGCAATGAATCAACCCAGAGCTTACAAATTATTGTGAGATTAGACGATATCTTTCAATTTAAGAGACCAAATATCAACTTTACTACTTGTACAATGTACTTTCAAAACAAACCCTTGAGGCTAGATACATTCAATGTATTGGTCAGTCTCACTTATCAACCATGCAATTTTCTTTATGACATAATGGGGTATGTATGTCAATGATCAACCTCATTTCAATGGTGAAATGCCAGTAATTCCTTTCTGCTGGAGTATGCTTGTGATGAATCAATAATAGACTTTTGAGCTTCAACTGTTAGATTAACACAACTATTCTGTCATGATGATTTTCAACAAAAACATCTTCAAGTTGTTTAATTGATATCTCAGCCAACAGACTTCACACAGTTTTATGAATGATCTTAAGAAAGAGAGGCCTTGAAGATATATATGTACTGACTTCAGGAAGGCATGAAATTATATATAGACATAGATACTGCTTCAATGCTCAATATAATGCTTCAAGCAAAATAATGATCCTTTAGCACTATTATTGACCTTTTCATGCTTTAGTGATGCAGATAACGTTGGGAATACTACCTTGATGTACTTTTGCCATAATCCTTTGATCATGAGGACCTGTACCATACCACTGCTCCACTGATAGCACTTGGTATTCTGTTGATTGGCATGCTGCTTG
The DNA here is from genome assembly GCA_034641835.2 of Pinus albicaulis. Classification (NCBI taxonomy): domain Eukaryota; kingdom Viridiplantae; phylum Streptophyta; class Pinopsida; order Pinales; family Pinaceae; genus Pinus; species Pinus albicaulis. The sequence goes on from CM076570.1 coordinate 1,579,176,892, forward strand.
TACCAAATACCAATTGATACTACTTTCACTTCAGCTCACACATGAACCCATAGTTAAGACAACCTTCATAGTTTCTACTATTGAGCTCTCCACTGTTCTCAACAACAATCATCAATATACTGAATCTGGTCTTGGCATCATTGACCTTTTGCTTAGTCTTTCATTCTGGTTTAAAAGAATGTCACTGCATTTTCCTTTCTAGGACTGCTCTAGAATCATTGTTGCTTTATATACAATTCAACTGTTCTAACATCATGATCTTTAGTAAGACATCTTCAATTTCTTTACTAGGAATCTTCATGGGTTGATCACTCAGAGATTTATCACTCACTTAACTGAATTCCTCCAAGGGGGCTTTTCATAGATGAATGATGTAATGATATAATGATGATAGGCACTTCTCTTACTCATCCTTCTTAAAGACATTCATTGTTAATTCTAGCATTATGATGCACAATATGATCATCACTTAATGTGTCGATGTCTTCTTTAGCTTACATGTTCATGGCTGATGTTCTCTCTACTACCATGGCTTCTTGTTTCCTTCTCCTCTTCCATCAAAATGTCAGTTATTGTGTGCTTCAGGTGTTCTTCTTCCTCTATATTTCTCTGTTAGGGAAATTGTCCTTTCCCTTCCTGATCTTATAGTTGTTTTCATTCCAAGGAGCTCTTCTTAGACTAATTTCATGGGGACTATTTATGAACTACTCTCCCCCTGGGAATTTGCTTCATATCTATCACTGATTGGATATTTTCGTTGCTTCCTAGAGCAGCTCCCCCTGAGACTATGATGGGTTCATTATGTTATTGAGGTAACAGGCTCCCCCTTTCTCTTTTCCTTCCATACTTTATTGGGGTTCTTCATAATGTCTGCACTTCTTTTTGATTCATGGTTTTGTTTGATTTGATTAGATTCCATCATCTGTCTAGATTTCTTTAATGTATATGGCAGTTTACCGTATTTTTCATTGTGACCAAGCTTGAGGCATACATAAAATCTTATCTTACCAAGGTACGTTTGAACTTATGTATAATATTTTGTTCCCCTTTTTTAACACAATTTGCATTCAACAAGTTTATGTCCAAAATTATTGCATGCATAACAGTAGCCATGGAAATGATTTGTGTACCTGATGAAAGATTGTCTTTTCCAGTTGCTTGCTTGAGGGGGTTCTTTTGATTTGCTGCATATTTTGCTGGTTGGAATGGATTTTCTTTGTCTTACAATATGCTACAATATGTCCAGGTTTGTGGCAGGAAAAACAAGTGATACTTCTCATAGGAGGAAAGATCCTTATTTGACATCTTCCAAATTTATTCAATTCATATTCAAGAGTGTATGACCCTTTTTCAGCTGACTGTTTCATCCTCTCATTCTCTGTCTATTCATGTTGCTGCTTATTTCTGTTTGTTTCTCTGCAAATCATGTTCTTGTTGGCTTCTACTTCTGTAGGATTCTTTTGAGCTGCTTCATTGTCCTTTACAGATTTTACAAAAATGACATTCCTGTTATCTTCTACCTTGGACTTACTGGTTTCTCCTTCATACCCTATCCCAGCCTTTATGAGAGGTGACCTTTGAGTATTTAGAATCTTGTCCAATTATTCAGAGCTTTTCATTTGAGGTGTATTCATTAATAATTCTCTTTGGGATTTTTCTAATTTCTTTCTCAGGCACATTACTTCTTCTTCCAATCTCCTACATTCCTGACTTTTCTCTCTCATTTGTTGCAGCAAAGTGTATTCTACTTTCCTTGCTTCTTCAAGCTATGTCTTCAGGCCAATAATTTCTTTCTTGTCTTCATATTCTTTCTCATCACATATTTGCACCAATGTCTTAAGGTCTTTGTTTTCATTCTTCAATCTTTCTATTTCAGTCAAGGCTGTGTCAAGTTTGGATTTTTCCTCAACTATAATTTCTTCATGGTTCTTACTTCCATTCACACTAGCTGGTACCTCATTTGATTGACCTTTTTCCTTTTGAAGGGAATTTTTATTCTTCTTCTGGTTTGTCTTCTCCTTCTTGACAATGCAGCCCCTAGTGTCTACTTCATGCATGAAATGCAATCTATCCCAGATTTATTTTGCAGAGGTTAAATCCATAATTAACTCAAGATCCTTGTTATGAAGACTGTTATATATCACACATTTTTCTTTGGCATTCCATTGTTGTTCTTGCACCGAGGGAGAGTCTGTGCAGTAATCATCACATACAAGTTTCCATACCTCAGGTTCATAAGCCATTAAATCTGTTTTAACCTTATCTCTCCATTCCAGAAAGTTTGCTGTATTTAACACATATACATTTTGATAGTCCATGACTCAACCAGATCTCCTTCAAGCTATTAGGCTTACACCAAAGGAACCGTCTTTGATACCAATTGTTGAACCCTTAGTTAAACTGAGAGGGGGGGGGGGGGTGAATCAGTTTAACACATTCATGGACTTTTAAGACTTTCCTTTACACATTTATTTACACCTTCATTTCATGATCAACTTAACATGTGAGCAATCTTAATTAGTGAGCAGCAAGTATCACGCAAATTAGATAATGTAACAACAGTCTTAATATGTGAGCAACAAGTATTAAGCAGATTAGATATACCATACCAACACATAGACATCATGCACATAGACAATAGATATAAGTGGAAACCCATAAGGGATAAAACCACATCTTATTATTGTTTTGATGCAAAGGCAAGCTCCAACTCCCTCTCACCACTGATTTTTTGTAGGCTCCAACCCACAGGAGGCTCCTACCTCACTTTTTCAAGCTACAACTTGTAAGGAAGCTCCAACTCCCATCTATTTTCTGCAGGCTCCAACCTACAGGAGGCTCCTACCTCAGCCAGCTGCAACTGACTTCTATCAAGCTACAACTTGGTATGGAAGCACCAACTTCCTCTATTTTCTGCAGGCTACAACCAACAAGAGGCTCCTACCTCAGTTAGCTACAACTGACATCTATCAAGCTACAACTTGATATGGAAGCACCAACTTCCTCACTCTTTCATAAAAATAAACACATGCTGATTTACCTGGATATCAGATCTGTTCTATACCTTCTTCATTATTGTCCATCAGTCTTCATATCTGCCTTATATCATCTCTGAATCTTCACAACTTCTCTATCTGCTCCTCCTTCTTCTTACCCTCTCTGCCTCATTTCTCCATTCTTTAATCTCTCTATGCATATCTATGTGATATCATTTATAGAGTTCACCTCATGATTGTTTGTATTCCACAAGGAATTTGAAGTGAACAACTATGACTCTTTGACTTCCACCTTCTCATTTATTTCCTAGCATATTCAGAAAAAATATTACAATATGTATACATTTCAATATTATAGTGGGATATTTCTTTTCCTCCGGAGACTTGCCTTTGCATCACAAACAATATAAAATAAATAAGAATTTACATTTTCAGTTACAATAAGAATTTCAATTCAACCAATTCAATTCTTGGCTCGTTGTGCGTTTGTCTTTTCTTCTGATGTCACTGTCTTTTTCAATTTCTGCATACTCTCCTGTTTTCCATGCATGTAGAATGCATTTCCCAAATTATGTTCCAAATCTAGCAGTTGTTGTCATGTAACCGTTCTGCATACTCTCCTGTTCACTGCAATTGTGTATCTCCTGCATATATAACTTTCTATTCTTAACACAATGGTCAAAAGCCAACAATCAAATAACATTGGTCTTCATATACGGAAGCTGGTTTTAATGCTCTATGGTTAAAAACCATAGTCAAGTCCATTTCATGAATATTAAACGTTCGACTTTGCTATCATTCAATGTAGGCCTCGACCCTCACACATATTTATATATATATGATAATTCTTTATCAACCCATCATATATCTACACCATACAAATATTCCTTTTGTCTTACACTCCCGATTTTGGATAAAACCCAAACACTATATAATAGCATCATTTGTAGATGTAAATGCGTTTTAAATGCTTCCACTGTCCCAAATGCAATTAAACCTTTCTACTTCATAATTGTCGACTTTGTTAAACCAACACACAAATGCATGTATCAACAAGGACTTGTGGGCCCGCATCCTTGTTCAATGCATCATTCAACTCATATTAATTAATCTGACCCCGTAACTTCACATAATTATTTAACTCCAAACTTAATATGATAAAATTTGGACCCACGCACATAAATTACCACTTCAATTGACGACTGCAGACTTATCGCACTTCCTTTTGATGATCCGACGATCATCGCACAACCAAACCGCCCATCTTTTAATTCTTCAAATTAACGTGATAAAGTGCGTTAACAACCCAACAACTTGCTCATTCAAACATCGTCTGATCCTTGGATTGGATCATCCAACAGCTATTGCTCTTTTTAAGGACCAAACTTTAGCACGAAAATAAAATGTGAAATGGGTGGTAAACGAATACCACTTAAGCCACGTGTCAAGCAAAGAGCATTATCGCATTATTTTTCAAAATTTCGCTTACCACTTTTTCATAATGCGAACACCATAGTTGGTTTTAAAAACCGTTGTCACTGTTCATACCTTACGGTTACATTTGTTTCATTTCTTCATAGTTCCGCTTCCTTCAAAATGTTGCAAAGGGCTTGAAGACCATAAGCTTTCATGTTGCATTCGAACATATTAAAAGTCAGAGATTAACATGTTGCGTTCCTCATAAAAAGATTGAAACCTCATCGATTTCTCTATGTGGTGACCCTAATGCCAGAGTTTGTATCAATTCTTGTAAATCGAACCCAACCCATTTAATTCAACCAACAATGTTTGAATACAAGATCAGCATGCCGACGATTTGATGCAGACATCGCTTAAATTTCCCATTCACAAGGATAAAATGCATTGATGTTATAGAATTCTTCACGCAGACAATTCATCACCAAGAACATCTACTCAAATGTTTCTCTGCTGCTATAACTCAATAAAAATGAATCGATTCTATTAAATTCAATAAAGGAACAGGGTTCGGTCCTTATAGACTTTCAAGCAAGGTTCCATTTAATTAAATCCGCAATCCCAATTTCTCGTTTTCAATCCTGATCTACCTTACTGTCTTATCAGATGCATTCTTACTCACGCTTCAAAATTCCAATTAAAAGTTCGATTTCCTTATTGCATTTCAACTCGAATTACAGTATTAACTCTGTCTCGTTAATTTCTCTACCATGCCATTCCACCTTCAACAGCTTCCAATGTATGATCGTGCCATGGCTAGACACAGTTTTGTTCTGATATCACAATCGAAATGTAGTGCTTCATTTCATAAAAAAGAAGGTCTGTGAAAACCCTCTACTCCTTCTTCTGCTGCGATATAAATCATCGACTCATGATTTGTTTCTACATGTGCAAACGCACCATCTTCTTGATTTGTTGGTTGTCTACAGTTCATTCTTCACCTGTATCATAGTCCTTCAATTCACTCTATGTCATCGATCCTGATCGATGTCTGCAATCTTCCTACAGTCTTTTCAAAGATAAGTACAATCATACACAGAACACCATTCAAACCCTTGCCACAGAGTTTATTCAAACCTGTTTATAAACCTTGATCGACTCACATATGTAATAAATCATCAATGCACAGATAATTGCACACCACAACATCAATAACACATAGGACCCATTTATACCCCCAATTACAGAGTCTCACCTCACTGGTTCTCATACAAATCCTTTTACATACAAAAATCAACTCAATGGCCCTTTCAACCTCACTACTCTGTCTCTCCAGATCTCTAATCAAATGGCCCTTCTACTACTGCCTCCACTTCATGTCTGTCTCCTTTGTGGTCCTTTTATGCTTTCTTACTGCTGCCTCTCTGCTACTTTGCTTCTCTCTTTGCTGCCTCTGCTACCTCTCTGCTTCTTTGTTGCCTCTGCTTCTTGTCTTCTACTTTGCCTTATTTCCGGTTTAGGTGCTGCTCCTTTGCCATCGATGACAATATTTCCAATAGATATAAGGACATATCAAGAAGAAAAAGGTAATAGTGTTGATTGATTCAGGTAGTACCCATGATTTTATTCATTTTAAGGTAGCCAAGGAATTGAATTGTTTCCTATACCCGGCACCAAAATGTCAAGTGATGGTTGCAAATGGAGGAACTATAAATTGCTCTGGAAAATGCCATAATATCAAGCTAACCATGGGGGAATATGCATTGAATAGTCCAATGCTTTCCATTCCTATGGGAGGTGCTGATGTTGTACTAGGAGTACAATGGTTACAATCTTTGGGGACGGTAGCTTTTAATTTTCAAGAACTTTTCTTGAAATTTTTTTCAGAAGGAAAGGAAGTCGAATTACGGGGTATTGCAGGGAAGTCAGGAAAGATAATAAGCCCTAATGTCATGAAAAAGCTTCTAAAGAAAGAATAACGAGGCGTAATTGCACAATTATGCTCACTAGAAGTTCCAACAGCAAAATCATCTATTTCTACAGATCTCCAACAAGTCTTGGACAATCATTCCAAGGTGTTTGAAACTCCCAAAGGACTCCCACCTATTCGTGATCATGATCGTGCTATTCATTTGATTCCAGGAAGTGTTCCTCCAAACATCAGGCCTTATAGATATCCTTACTTCCAAAAGAGTGAAATTGAACGTATGATTGCAGAAATGTTAGAGGCGGGTATAATTCAACCTAGTCAAAGTTCTTTCTCTGCTCTCGTAGTATTGGTACACAAGAAGGATGGATCATGGCGAATGTGTCTGGATTATAGGGAGCTCAATAAGCTCACCATTAAAGATAAATTTCCCATTCCTGTGATTGATAAATTATTGGATGAATTACATGGAGCAATTTATTTTACCAAGTTGGATCTTCGTTCAGGATATCATCAAATTAGAATGAAGACTGAAGATATTCCAAAAACAGCATTTCGAACTCATGAGGGTCATTATGAATTTTTGGTCATGCCTTTTGTCCTTACCAATGCACCTTCTATATTTCAAGGGTTGATGAATTCCATTTTCAAACCCTTCCTTAGAAAATTTGTGCTAGTATTTTTTGATGATATACTAATCTACAGCAGGTCTTGGAAGGATCATGTTGAACATGTTGACAGGGTGCTCAAACTATTGCAAGAGAAATAATTATATGCAAAAAAATCCAAATGTTTCTTTGGAGTACAAGAGGTGGAATATCTGGGTCATATTGTATCTCACGAGGGTGTTAAAGTAGACCCTAACAAAATTAAAGCCATTAAGGAATGGAAAGTCCCCACAACCATAAAGAAGTTGCGAGGATTTCTTGGGTTAACAGGGTATTATTGCAATTTTGTTAAGAATTATGGGAGAATAGTAGCACCTCTAACAACATTATTGAAGAAAGATGCATTTTCATGGACTCCTGAAGCAACTAAGGCCTTTGAACATCTTAAAGAGGCAACGTGCCTAGCACCGGTCTTAGCTACGCCAGACTTCACAAAAACCTTTATTGTGGAATGTGATGCCTCAGGAAATGGAATTGGTGTTGTTTTAATGCAAGAAGGAAGACCCATTGCTTTTGAAAGTTGTCCAATCAAAGGAAAGTATTTACAGAAAGCTATTTACGAGAAGGAAATGTTAGCAATACTGCATGCACTAAAGAAATGGCGAACTTACCTAATGGGAAGACACTTCAAGGTAAAAACTGACCATGATAGTCTTAAACACTTTTTGGAACAACGACCATCTTCAGAAGAGCAGCAAAAATGGGTCACAAAGATGTTTGGTTATGACTTTGAAATAATCTACAAAAAAGGGAAGCTGAATGTTGTTGCAGATGCACTCTCAAGAAAGAATGAAGAGTTGGAAGCATTGCTTTGTGCCATATCTATTATCCAAGCAGATTGGATAACCAAAGCAAGGGATGAATGGAAGAAGGACGAAGAAGTGTAGACACTCATTCAAAAGTTGCAGCAAGATCCTAGTACATATGATACATTTAGTTGGAAAAATGATTCCTTATGGTACAAAGATCGCTTATATCTTTGAAGAATTCCTAACTAAAACAAAATATTCTTTTGGAATTGCACACTTCTCCTTTAGGAGGATGCTAAGGATTTTTAAAAACTTACCACAGGGTGAAGAAATAAATTTTTTTGGGATGGCCTTCAATCTGATATTCAAAAGTTTGTGGCGGAATGTTTGGTTTGCCAGCAGAATAAAGTTGAGACAATTAAGATCTCGGGTCTTCTACAACCTTTATCCATTCCAAGTCAACATTGGGAGGAGATTTCAATGGATTTTATCACAGGTTTACCTGAGTCCGAAGGAAAGAGTGTCATCATGGCGGTAGTTGATAGACTTACCAAGTATGCACACTTTTGTGCATTATCTTATCCATTTAAAGCAAGTACAATTGCTACTACATTTATGGACACAATTCAAAAGCTACATGGAAACCCAAGGGTTATTGTGAGCGACAGAGATCCCATTTTTATTGGAAGTTTTTGGACGAAGTTATTTTCTTGTTTGGGTACTCAATTAGCTCATAGCTCATCTTATCATCCTCAATCCGATGGTCAAACTGAGATAGTAAATAAATGTTTGGAAGGATATCTTCGTTGTTTTGTATCTGATAAAAAAACACAATGGGTCAAGTGGTTACCTCTCATTGAATCGTGGTATAACACTTCCTTCCATACTGCAGCAAAAATGACCCCATTTATGGCACTTTATGGATATCATCCACCGTCCATCACATCATCTTTAAGAGAAAATTCGAAGGTTCAAGAAGTGGAAGATCACATCGAGCATGAACAAGTAGTTCTCCAACTCTTAAAGGATAACCTGAATTTGGCACAAAATCAAATGAAACAACAGGCAGATCAACATCACAGCGAGAGAAGTTTTGATGTAGGAGGCTACGTATTTTTACGGCTACAACCATACAAAAAAATGTCCCTCAAGAAAGCTAATAAGGATAATAAATTATTTCCAAAGTACTATGGTCCTTAGAAGGTGTTGCAAAAGATTGGTACTATGGCATACAAATTGGAGCTTCCTGCTTCTTCACGAGTGCATCCAATTTTCCATGTTTCATGCTTAAAGAAGGTTATAGGTGAAAATATTCCAGTTCAAACAATATTTCCAAAACTTGATGAGGAAGGAAAAATCATATTGGAACTTGAAGCGGTCACGGAAACAAGAACTCGACAACTACAGAATTGATCAATTTCAGGGTATCTCATCAAGTGGAAGAACTTACCCACCGAAGATTCTACATGGGAGGATGATAATTTTATACAAAAGCACCCAGAGCTACTCAAGCATTAAGGACAACACATTTTTGAAGGAGAGGGGCATGTTAGGTCCCTATATTACTAGTATAGTTCCTTATTGTTTTTAGCGTAACCCCATTATTGTTATTATTGTACCCCTGTAACCCCCATATTGTTATTATTGTGCCCTTCAATCATTATTGTTAAGTCAGTTAGGATTACATTGTGGCCCCACTAGGATTACATTATGGCCCCATGGACTCCTATATATAGAAAGGAGGTTTTGTCATTTGTATCATCCTAGAATTGTTCATTCATGTAATGTATTCGAGGTTTCCCCCTTGAAGTGGATTATTTCTAAGGCGTTGATATATCTTTTCTTCTATTTTTGGAGCTGGTTTCACAGCAATTTGTGTCATCCAAGAATTTTTCATTTATGTAATGTAAAGGAGGCTTCCCCCTCGAAGTGGTTTATTTCTAAGGCGTTGATCTCTTTTTTCTTCTATTTTGGGGGTTGGTTTCATAACAAAAAGGCAAGTGAAGAAATGGAAGTTCCATGCGGCCTACTTGAAAAATCATATGAGGAAATTGGTCAAGCACATGAAGAAAGATCGAGTCAAGAAAGGGAAAGCAGAAGGATCAAGGATCAACATACAAATTCAGAAGTGAAGAAAGGGATTTTTTTTTTTTTTTTTTTTTGCAAAGGTTAGTGGTTGTGTGAGGACACACAATTAAATGAGGTTAGGGGGATGTTGGTTGTCTAAATTACATTATTTTACCCTATCCTTACCCTAAATTATCCTACCTTAACCTATGTTTTACAACTTGAATTAAGCCTTTTACATATGATTTTTGTTTCCTTTTAATGATTTTCAGATATGATTATGTAGAAATTTGATGAATAATGATTAATTATCCACCGAGACTATCCTGATCACATACAATTTTAATTTATATGCAACTCATAATCTCTTCCACTCAGATCATCACACATGTGGAAATAAAATCAAGCGATAACACATCAAATCATTATACACATTAACACAGTATGTATGGGGAAAGCGTATAGCTGAAAACCCCACAGCTATTGTGTATATTATAGTGGAGAAATCATCTAACAAACTCAAGACAATACTCCCCTCACAAGTACTCAAAAGATTATCTCATGAATTTACACACATCTAGCCTGCTACTTGGAATGTGTTACTGGTTCAAAACTCACCGCCAATTGCCTTGCCTCTATTGCGCAATCTAGGCCTATCTATATAGAGATCCAAGGTTCGAATCTCCTTGGCTTGACTGCGCAATTGTCATGGACAAATCCTCCAAGTGTGGTGCAATTCTCATGCACAACTGATGTCGCCACCGATAGCTAACTCCACCCTTTCATCTACCTCTTTCACTGGTCTCCACTGAACTGATCATGCACTGTAGTGAACTGATGTGTTCTTGAGTTGAATAATGAGTTACTAATTAATGAATTAAATAATATTTAATTCACTCCACTCCTTACTAGTTGATTAGCTAGTTAAACTAATCTCAACCAGTTCAACTAAGTTAAACCGAACACAACTCCACTAGCCGTCTCATTAACTCCACCAAACTTCTGCCACTGAAGTCCTAACTGAAGTCAACCATGCATGTGCTCACCAAACCCTTAGGAATAGCGTAATTCCTCTGTCAGATGCATGAGCCACTTCTGTAGCTCGAACTAAAGTGCTCCAAGAGAGTAAACTGCTGTTTAGAGTCCAAATATTATTAAGGGTAAATAATATTTGACTTCCCTATTTTTAGGATAGGCAGTCTAAAAATAGACTTCGACCTATCGACCTATAGGTAAAAAAATAGAGTCCCATCTATTTTTACCAACATGACCAATACTCCAAGAATAACATACTGCAACCCCTGGACCATGCTCCATATGTCTAAAAATAGACATAGTCTAAAAATAGACTTTACGCCAAAAATAGCCTGCGGGCCCACTTAGTGAAGGCGACTTCATTTCACTAAGCTCCATCATCTTGTTGCATTTTCAACAGATTATATAAGCTTATCAATTGTTTAAAAAGGTTAAATAGGTTTATGTTTCCATGTAACTCATTAATTTTCATTTCCTTAAGGCTTGATAAGTACTTGTCATTGATCGAAGTCAAAGTGGTTGGTGGAGGATTATGATATTCCTCTACCCACTACAGTTCCTGCACCATACTTGGACAACCGGATGATTCGATGAAGATTGCCTCCAAATATATCGCAATTTTCAATAGGGAATGGCACGCACATGTTGTTGAAGTTTTGTTTCATTTCTAGGATATAGCTTGGATCATTATGAGTATGCTAAAGATGGAGGTCGGTCATCATTTGTTGTGTTTTATGTTAAGTTAATTCATTACAATCGAAAGTCGATAGAACATGTATAAATTAGGGTTTTGTAATAGGATAGGTTAGCGATACTGTGGAAGAGTTTGACATTCTTGTAATTTTTGAGATATGTATCGCCATAACCCTCTAGGGTTGGATCCATTATTTTTTCATGTATTGACGCAGGTCACTAACCATAGGGCCTTACACACACATCAAATAAAACTCAACTAAAATCCACAACATAAGAATGCACACAAAATTCAGAATAATTGATTAATAATAAATATTTACAAGAGGATTATTAGCCTCATGCTTGGCCTCTCATTCCTCACACTCACACATTACACACTCACATACATACATGCCTCATGGCTTACCTAAATTTATAAAAATGGATTAGAACCCAAGTAGGTTCTAGATCCCTAAACTAACTCCCACAATATCTCTCATGAGCCATGAAATATTTCATCTAATCCCTTATCCCTAGATAAGAGCCAACTATCCCTTAAATTCTCAAACCTTCCATAATACTCTTGAATCTTCTCCTATTTACAAGAATTATCATTTTTTCCTACAAATTTAGGAAAAATACATTAAATAATTAAATCCTAACTTTGTAAACTAACTCCCTTAGTAAACATTTAACCTTGGTTGCATGCACATGCATCATGTATACTTGCAGATACTTTAGATTCTCTTAATAAAAGGATTTAATGTCGGTTTCTATCTATTGTTCATGTTATTTCTTGTAATGTTAACCTTTCTCATTTAAGCTCAACATTTTCTTAAAATGGAAACAAATTGGTTAGCTAGGGTCCATCCAACCCAGTTCATTCTTCCCATTTTACCGTTTTGTGCATTAGGTACATGAATGATTGGTTAGAAGGTTGTTTTATTCGTATTGAGCATGCAGGTTTTGATAAAGATATTATGGTTATCTTTCTTTCACTACGTGATCTCAGATCTGAGGGATTTTTGTGTGCGTTAACTGTGTTTCATTTCATTTTAAGCATTTTCCTTTATTTCCTGAAGCATCGCAATATGCCATTTTCTTCTGAGAAAGTATTCTTGAATCATTTCTTAATGATAGTCAGGGTTGCAAGTCCTGATGATTTAAGTTATGTTCAAAGTTTTATTTCTTCTGAAATGAGCACATTGTGATTGAAATATAAATTGTAACTAAGTGATGTATTATGCTCAAACAATATCCTTTTCCTTAAATGAATGACCATGAGTCAAGCACTTTGAGTACAAGAATTGTTGATGTTGTTTTCTGAATTTAGGACTGAAAGATAAAGGGTTTTTACATGATTGGACTAAATTCGTTCATATGCAGAATATATGCCACACTGTGATAAACGCTTAGAGAGGGTTTGAGTTTGGTATCTTTTAAGTAGTGATTCTTTATTTTAACGCGAGAATTTATCGTTTATTAAACTGATATAATTTCCATGAATCTCTGCAATTTATCTTTTTGAATTGAAAGTTTGCATTTGGTTTGGGATTTCTTTCGTTGTTTCTCAATTTAAGTTTTTCTTTTGCATTTGTCAATTTCATGCTTGATGAATATAGCATATTGATTTATGAATTAAATAATGAAGGGTTTTCAAGTGTAGGTTTATTCTTGTACAAGAACAAAGAAGTCCTAGTATAGGAATATAGTGTTTTGGTAGAGAAACATAATGTCTGGTACAGGAACATTGTTCTGTTACAAGAGTGGACTTGTTCTGGTACAAGAACATATATGTTCTGGTACAGGAATAATACTGTCCTAGTACAGGAATAATATCTCTCTGGTACATGAAGCAGAATTAATGATACAATAAAACATAATTTCCATTTGTTCTCTTAGCAACGGAATCTAGCTACAGGAAGATATCTTTGCTTTTCAAATTATTTTTGAGTTTTTATTGAATGACATACTTAATTTCTTTCAGCAAAGTCTTTGGTTAATTATTTTGAGTGAATCCAGTTTCTAGAGTGGAGTGGTGTCATTTTGTTTGCAAGAGGTTTATCTTGTAATTTATTCTTTTTTGATTCTGCATTATTCAACTATTGGAATAGAAGTAGGATTTGCAGGGTTAAATCCAAAATCTTTGGCATTTCTTGTGCTACATATCAAAGCTTACATAGCCCTAGTTTGACAAATTAAGTGTTGAAGGAATTAAATTAAATTGTAATTCCAGTACCCAATAATACTTGAGTATCATAACCCTAATCATCTACACAGGCCAATCCAAATTAGTGCGATACATATAAGATAAATATCTTAATTCCATAACCCTAATCATCAAGTTAACTAACATATAATAACAACAAGTCAACATATAACATAATCATTGAGCTAACTACAAGTTAACACATAACATGCTCATCAACAACATATAACATAACCATCAATTTAATACCATGCTTGACTAACCAACACATGTACATATGATCACACTAATTAACTAACATCTATCATGTATATAACCATAAAATCAATAGGATGCAAGGCATACACATAACCGTAATGCATATGACTACACCGATCAAAAAACATTTATCACATATGTAACCATAATAATAGAACGATAGACATATAAGTAACCCTAATGCTTACAACAACCATGAATCACATACCCGCATGCAAAGCATACAAACTTGTATGATGATCTGCTCTTACCCCAAAGTCCACTGTCGCAACTTCACTTTAATGATCAACATCTCCTACTCTATCTCATATAGCACATTAGCATCATAACATACCAAATCATTATGATGACCTAATTGCATACAATGACCTTATGCACAACAACCTTAATCAAACCCATGCAAAATTGACCATATGCACCCACTTGACATGTATAACCAATCATGAACGACCAATGCATGTTCAACATATGACATCACACAAACAAGCATACATGGATAACACCAAAGCATGACCAATATGTAACCCTAGCATAAGCAAACAATGCATGTACAATGTGTAACAATATGTAAGCAAACATGCACAAACAATACACAAGCATTGGCAACACATAACCAGTCATACACTCATGACAACATGTTGACAACAACACCATCATCACTTCCATTGCGACACCACTTCCACCATGGCCAACACAACATGGATGCAACAAGAACACATAGACCACAAGCATACTAAACACATATGCAACCAACATAAACGCATGATTAACACACTTCCCATCCAATCTGAGGTTTGAACCATGCTTTGATACCACTTTGTGGTATCATATATCACACAAAGAGACCGAAAACCAAGCACCACCCAAGGAGAGCGCAACGATGCTCTGATTCCACTCTGTAACACCCTTTTCCCACATCTACCCAAGTAACCGACCAATAGGGGTAAACATGTAATGAGAGGATACTATATCGATATTCAACCTCCTATGTGACCTTAAGGAAGTGGAACCGACCAAAAAAACAACCTACAGACCTTGTACAACAACCACAATGTTAGGACCCCTAATGTACCATTTTGACCATACATTTTGCTATCATTCCACTCTTTTCCAGTCCATATTTAAAGCTTATACTATCAATTTCATCCATTCTTCCAAAGGTATATAACATTCTTCTCTTTACTATATGTTTAACTTGTTTTACATGTAATTTTACATTAATTTCATATTTAATTATTAATCGAAAATATATAGTTGCTGAAATAGTTTAAAGACTGCAGTTAATTTATCATGACTGTTGGAACCGTGTTAATCCATCATGGTTGTCTAAAGACTGCGTTGCTGAAATAGTCAACATAGTACGCAAATCCTGTTGTTGAAACAACCCATGATTTGCGATTTTGAAGCAGTATTTCAGGCACGATAGCAACAGGAAAGATAAGTAAGGAAGCTGTTACACTGGCTATAACAACTGCACCTTGAAGCCAGTACTATCGTAACCATTGTAACAACATTTTTCTATGGAAGAACAGAAAGGTCCTATCTCAGTATAGAAGATCAGATTGGATTACAAATAGGATTTCTATAATGTAATCAATTGTAATAGATGTCTCCTCTTTAAAAAGAGGAGACATCAGCATTAGAGGGACAATTTTAGAGACTACGGGAGGTTTATTTTGAACAGAGAAGGAACGTGAATCCTTTGTAATATGTTACTTTTGACAGAGGAATAAAAGCTTGTTCTGAGCATTTCATTTTAATTCCTTCTTCTGGGGAATCTTGTGAGAAGGAAAGGGCTCGCCTTCTTCACAAGATTTGCCCATTTATTCCTGTAGTTTGTTAACTGTTCTTTTCATTTATGCCTTGTTAAACTCTGTTTGCTGAATTCATTTATGCAGTATTGGAATTATGTTGTCTATCGCTGAAGCTCTGTTTCCATTACTTGTTGCATTGATTTCATACAATTCATTCTTAGGTAATTGTGGATTATCTTAATTGGCAATCTTGTTTACAGAATGAGTTTGTGAAAGCTTGATAAACAGAAACAGGTGTTGAAGATTCCTACTTGGGGAATAGGGTCTTGTTCTCTGTTATAGCATAATTGGTCTTTCCTTTTTCAGATTGATTTCCTTTCCTAGATTGTTGTCTTTTTAATGTAATCCAGGATTCTTTTGATAATTGTCTGTAATAGAAATATTGTCTTTGCTGTAACTCAAGTAGACTTCAGTTTGTTGAAGCAAGGTGTGATTAGTGTAATGTTTACTACAACATTTCATTGCTTTTGAGATTGAGCATATATAGTGTGTGATTTCCTTTGAAATAAACAGACTTCCCTGGGTTGAAAATTTATGTAGCACTTGAATTGTTTAATTCAATAAACAATTAAAGTGACCAACACACAACACCCCCATGAGGTTATCTAACCACTCAAGCTTCTTACCCCTGGGTCACACTGAAATTTTGACCCCCCTTTGAGCCATAGTTGCAAATATAATACTGCATTTCAGCAGCTAGGAGGCTATAGTCGCAAGCACAACACTACATGTCAGTGGTCAGGGCCCCAAAAACTTAGTTTTGTGCCTACATCTCTGGGATTTAAGCCACCTTTTCAAGCCCAAAGCCCATGTCACTAACCAAAAATTCATGAAAAATTAAGGGATGTTAAATAAAAATAGGATAATGGTATAGAAACAATCATATCAACAAGAACTCATTTGGACCCCTCCCCCATGACAAACATTTTTTTAAACATGTCACAAACATTGAATCTACAGGTGTAAACAACAAATTTAAACATAGGTGTTTCATAGTTATTTGAGAATTGATAAGAAGCATTGCTCCCTTACATAATTAGCTACAATCCAATCTATTTGACCATAGATACATTGTGCATTCATTTACAAGTAAAAACATAGATAGATCCACACATCATCACTAGTCAAATACATGCTTATAAACAACAAAATAACAACATAAATACCATGGATACAACAACTGTAATAGAATCCACATAGAAACCAATACATTTGCATACCAAAAACCAAAGGAATGGTCTTCATTGTTGAATGTAAAACCAACTGGAGATGGGACTTCCATGTTCCACCGGACCATAGATTGGCTGAGCTAAATATCACTTCAGTCAATCATCCCCATGCCATATTCAAAGCATGAATGTGGGATCTCATCAAACACATCAATCACAATTAATCCATGGCTTCCAAAGGCAAAACCACCTTAACCCTCAACCAGTGATTCCACCTCACATTCGAACATCACAACCGTCATGAATTGATGTCCACCCAAGCTGCTCCAGGGCTCCATAGTGTTTGTTTCAACCAAGGCTCCAAGACTAGTAACTCAACCCCAGTTGTTCTAGGGCTCCAGAGAATTTGTCCAACCTGTTGAGATTCAACAAGAAAATTTCAACATCCACACCTAGTGCATTAAGCACCTACACTAGGGTGGGGCCCACAATGCTATTTTTGGTGCATGTCTATTTTTAGTTATCCCTTAATTAGAATGGACAATAAACTGTAATATAATTCTCAAAATAACTTGTAACAGTTAACTGAGAGTGATAAACTTAGTTAGCTAGTGGATTTCGAGTTAGAGGTAGTTGGTGAGGCATGCAGATTAATTCTAGTTGTAACAAAGTTCGAAGTGTAGTGGTACATTATTTAATGCAGGTTGTAATCAGTTTAACTCAATTAAGTGAGTTAAACTCAATTGTGCTAGTTGTAACTGAAGATACACTAGTGAGAGATCAAGTGAATTAAATATTAATTAATTCACAATCAGTGATATCACATGCAACTGAGGATTTATTATTATTAGTTGCATGCATGTCAAATCCAGTGGAGATCCAGTTGAGATCTAGGTGAAAGGGAAGTTGACTATCAGTTGTAGGATTATTGGGTTGCACACATGCAACAAAACACCCAATAGAGTGCACATGATACTTGCACAGTCAACGAAGGCCATAATTCCTATCTTTTATGGATTGCATCCATCAGGGATTACGCAAGCAAGGCAGGCTGTCTGGAGGTAGGAAGTTTTATGTATGAAAGTGTGAGACAAATTAGCTGAGTACTAGAGGGCTCTTGTGAGAAGAGTTTTGTATGTAATTGTTTCATGATCCATGTTGAATATACAATAGAAGATAGTGGGGTTTTGAGCAACAAGATTTCCCCGGGAAATTATCTGTGTTGTGTGTGATTTGATTCTTCTTTACTTCATGTGATTAGCGATTGTGTTTTTAATTCTGCAAAAGATTTGTAGAAGAGATTCAGTATTTAACTTTAGTACATTGTTAGATTGGGTGAATCCAAGATATACATGCATTTTGTATAATTTCTACATGGTATCATAGCACAAGAAATTGCAAAAGTGAAGCAGGAGCTAAGTTTGTGACTAGATAGAATTCGAATTTGCAAAAAGACTTTCTTGGTGCTACAACTGATTCAAGATCGAAATGGATTTCAATGGCTTGAGGTTGGAGTATGCACTGGAGGGCAGATAAAACTATATTGCTTGGAAGGACATGATGGAGGTGGTACTTGAATGCAATGTCTTGAAGGAATTCATTGACAATGATGTTCCTAAACCCGTTGTGATAGATGCTACAAATATTGATGCATGGAAAAAGAAAGTGGCAAAGGTGAGGAGGATCCTGTAATTGGCGGGAGTACGAGACCACATTATCTCAAGCCTCCATGGGAAAGCCACACCATATGTAATGTGGAAGGCTTTGACGGATCTATTCCAGAGTAGCAACGGCTATAGGAAATTGGCGCTCAAAGATAAACTCAGGAAGATCAAGATGGAAAAGGGCGATGCCATTCCAAAATATCTAACAAAGTTTTTCCAATGTCGGGATGAACTGGGGAGCATTGGAATAACAGTCGCTGATGATGATTTGGTGAATTTGGCTCTTCTAGGACTTCCTAAGAGTTGGCAAAATTATGAATACTTTGTCAATGGATGGGAAAATTTGCCAGATTGGGAACGACTGTGGTTGGATTTGGTGCAGGAGGAGTTCAGATGGAACACCAGAGATGGATCTTAATCTAAGCATGAGGATGAAGAGGATTGTGATTTGGCTTCCAAGGCAAAGAAGGGGAAGGGGAATAAATTCCATTCCAAATCTGAGTCCAAGAATGGCAAGAAGCAGGACATGTCCAAGGTGAAGTGTTTTCATTGTCACAAACATGGGCAATTTTCTACTAACTATCCACAAAAGAAGAAGAACAAGAAGGCTACTGGATTTGTAGTTGGTGAGGCCCTTACCTCGCAATTTGATCTTGACTTCTCATTGATCCCATGCATGGTTTCAATTGAATTGGGATCTGTGTGGTATTGGGATAGTGGTGCTTCCTTTCACATGACGGGAGACAAGGAGATTTTCAGTGATTTGGAGGAGAAGGATCTCCAGATGCATATCAAAATGGGGGATGATGGATGGTACAATGCTACTGGGATTGGTACTATTACCTTTCAGAGAAATTTAGGTAAACCATTTCAATTAAAATAAGTAATGCATGTACCAGGTTTGAAGAAAAATTTAGTCTCAATCGCAATGTTGGAGGATAGAGGCTATGATGTTTTTTTTAGTGAAGGAAATTCTTTCCTGCGACATAAAACAATAAGACAAGCCAAGAGGATAGGATTCGAGTTAAGAATATCAACAAGCTAGAGGTAGACAGTTGCGTAGCAATAATTGGCAAGGCAGACAAAGTGGTGAGTCGGGATGAGGGCGAATTATGGCACATGAGATTGGGTCATCTCCATCATGGAGCCTTGAAATTCATGCAACATATTTCTACTGGACTTCCAATAGAAACACTTGCTCAATTAGATACATGCAAGGGGTGCACCATGGGGAAGTATGTAAAGGCCACCTTTCATGAGAAGGAGAACCGAGCTTCAGGGATCCTTGAGATAGTTCATACAGACGTGTATGGACCATTCTCTGTTGCTTCAACAACAAAAAATAATTAATATGTAATATTTGTTGATGACTTTTCTCATAAGTGTTGGATCTTCTTCATGCAGAAGAAATATCGGACATTCTAGAAGTTTCTTAAATTTAAGGCATTGGTGGAGAAAGAGTCAGGGAAGTAAGTGAAGGCTCTTAGGAGAGATAATGGTGGAGAATACATCTCTAACGAATTCAAGAACTTTTGTTGCAAAGAAGGAATTCGAAGAGAACTCCTAACGTCTCATAACCCACAATAGAATAGGGTCGCAGAGAGGAAGAACATAACTATTGTGGGTGCAACACGAGTGATGTTGCATGATCAAGGCCTACCGATGCATTTGTGGGAAGAAGCATGCAACATAACGGTATATGTGCAGAACTGTTGTCCTCATAGGATACTTGGCATGAGTACACCTGAAGAGGATTTCACTGGTAAGAAACCTGATGTTTCACACTTTAAGATTTTTGGATCATCTGTTTATGTGCATGTGACCAAGGAAACCAGGAAGAAGTTGGAGCCGACAGTTGAGATCAGGATTTTTGTGGGGTACACTGAAACATCCCATAATTATCATGTGTATTTTCCAAACAACATAATGACTGTTGCGCGACGGGATATAAAATTTGATGAGGAGAAATCCATGTGGTTTTCCCTTGAGAGGGAGTTGGACTTGCATGCAGAGGAGGAAATGTTGGTTCCCAAGGATGAGCCTCAAGTTGTGGATCAACCACATGCAGAGGATCATGGAGTGGAGGAAAACACTCATGTAGAAACAGCCATCAGAAATGGCATAAGGTGCACCATGGAAGCTGATAGATTGAGACTTGATGTTGCAGAGAATGTAGGAGCCCCTACTTCACATCGCAGACAAAGACAACCTCCCGAATGATTTACTAGATACATGGCTCTTATGAGAAAATGTATTGTGATTGAACCATCTTCCTTTCAGGAAGCATTATAGCAGCCAACTTGGGTTGATGCAATGGTGGAGGAGTATAACTCCATTTCCAATAACAGTGAATGGGAGATCATCCCAAGACCGATCGACAGATCAATGGTTGGATCAAGATGGATCTACAAGGTAAAGAAAGCTGCTGATGGGAGTGTGGAGAAATACAAGGCCAGATTTGTGGCCCAGGGATTCTCACAGATCGAGGGGATCGATTATGATGATGCTTTTTCACATGTTGCAAGGTACTCTTCCATAAGATCCATCCTTGCACTCTCAGCGTAGATGGGCTAGCGCATTCATCAGATGGATGTGAAACTGCGTTTCTCAATGGGATCATTGAGGAAGAGGTGTACATAGAGCAGCCTGAAGGTTTCAAAATCTTCATGTTGAGATTCAACAAGATGATGATCCTAGTGGAAATTAAGCACCTTCACTAGGTGGGGCTCGCAAGCTATTTTTAGGTGTATGTGTATTTTCATAATGGTGAGCATATTCTAAAATTAGCAGGATGTTGATTTTATATGGTTGAGAAAATTATATCTTTGGATGAATTTCCATTTTTAGAATATGGGCGAAGTCTATTTATAGATCGCTAATCTAAAAATAGAATGCATGTCGATTATTATTAGCCCTTAATAATAATTAGAAAATAAATAGTAACTTATTCTCTTGGAGCACTTGATTTTAGTGAACAAATGTGGCACATCAGTGGGCTGAAGGAATTACGCAATTCCTAGGGTGGTTGGTGACTCATGCATGGAGAACTTCGTAACTGATTGTGGCAAGTTATAACGGAGTTGGAAGAGTAGTTATGGGAGTTGTTATTTAGTTTAATTCAGTTAAGTGAGTTAAACTCAGTTGTGCTAGTTGTAACTAAAGATACACTAGTGAAATATGAGTGAATTAATTATTTAATTAATTCACAAGTAGTGTCTTACTTGGAACTGAAGAAATACAGCAGTTAACTACTTTCAGTGGAGACCCAGTGGAGAGATAGGTGAAAGGGTGTGTTTGACTATCATTTATGAATATAGTGGTGCATTCAATGCACCTACACAGAGATTGGAGTTGCCAATGAGGATTGCGCAGTATAAGTAAGGAAAGATCGAATTCATTCAGGGATCTTCTTCAGTAGGGATTGTGCAGTGGAGGCAAGCTGTTAGGAGGCAGTAAATTGGTGCATGTGTAAACCAATTTTTGTATGACAGTGTGTGACGATTGTATATTGTACTGAGAGCTCTATGAATTGAGATTTGTATGAGATTGTTACATGTTCCATTGATATACATAATATATGATAGTTGGGGTTTTTAACTTTAAGCTTTCTCGGTAAAACATCTTGTTATGTGTAATTGATTTTTCTTCATATGTTTGCAATTGGCGATTTAATTTCCGAAAAGAATTAAGTGGAAGAATTATGTATTTAACATAAGATTAAATTGTTAGATCAGGAGAATCCGGAAATACATTATTTTGTTTATAAATTTCTACATGGTATCGGAGCAGTGTTAATCACTGAAGATTGCAATATTGAAGCGGTGCTGAGTTTTGTGTTGGTGGATATTTGAATTTGCTGCAAGAATTTCTTGGTGAGATAGTTGAGTGAACATTGAAATGGCTTTCAATGGGTTGCGGTTGGAGTATGCACTCAAGGGTAGCTTGAAATACATAGCTTGGAAGGACAGGATGGAGGCAGTGCTTGAAGATAATGGTCTGAAGGAGTTCATCAATAGCGATGTTCCTAAGCCCACTTCGACGGATGTTGCATTACTTGACGCCTGGCAAAAGAAAGTAGTGAAGACAAGATGAATTCTATTGGAAGGTGTGAAATACCATATTGTGTCAAGCCTTCATGGGAAAGCCACTCCATTTGCAATGTGGAAGGCTTGACAGATCTTTTCCAAAGTAGCATCGACCATAGGAAGTTGGTGCTGAAAGATAAACTCAGAAAAATCAAAATGGAGAAGGGCAACAATATTCCAAAGTATCTCACGAAGTTTGTCCAATGTAGGGATAAGCTGGGGAGTGTGGGAATTACATTTTTTGATGAGGACTTGGTGAGCTTGGCTCTACTTAGTCTTTCTAAGAGTTGGCACAGTTATCAAGACTCTGTCAATGGGCGGGAGAAACTGCCAGATTGGGAGCGACTTTGGTCGGATCTAGTGCAGGAGGAGATAAGGCGGAGTACCAGTGATGGTTCTTCATCAAAGCATGATTATGAAGAGGATATTTCTTTGGCTGCCAAAGTGAGGAAAGGGAAGGGGAATAAATACCATCCAAAATACGAGGCTAAAGGCAAGAAGCAGGATTTTTCCAAGGTGAAGTGTTTTCACTATCACGAACATGGGCATCTCGCCACTAGGTGCCCATAGAAAAAGAAGAACAAGAAGGCTACTGGAGCTACAGCTGGTGAGGCCCTTGCCTTGCAATTTGAAATTGATTTCTCTTTGATCGCATGCTTGGTTTCAAGCGCAATGGGATCGTTGTGGTATCTTGATAATGGTGCTTCCTTCCACATGACGGGAGATAAGGATTTGTTCAGTGACTTGGAGGAGAAAGATCTCCAAATGCATATATAGATGGGTGACGATGGACGATACAGTACGACTGACATTGGTACGATTACCTTTCGGAGGGAGTCAGGTAAACCATTTATGTTGAAAGATGTTATGCATGTTCCAGGTTTGAAGAAGAACTTGGTCTCAATCGCGATGTTGGAGGACAAAGGTTATGACGTTGTTTTCAACGATGGAAAATATTTCCTGCGACATAAAACAATGGGTCAAACCAAGAGGATAGGGATTCGAGTTAAGAATCTCTACAAGCTGGAGGTAGATGGTTGCGCTGCAATGGTGGGCAAAGAAGAAGAATTGGTGAGCTAGGATGAGGGTGAATTATGGCACAGGATATTGGGCCATCTTCACCATGGTTCCCTGAATATTTTGTAGCAGATTTCTACTGGACTTCCCAAGGGTACACTTGCACAGTTAGATCAGTGCAAGGGATGTACTATGGGTAATTTTGTGAAGACCACCTTTCATGAAAAGGGGAACCATGCCTCGGTGATCCTGGAGAGAATTCACACAGACGTGTGTGGACCATTCTCGGTTGCTTCAACGTAAAAACACAGATATTATGTTATTTTTGTTGATGACTATTCTCATAGATGTTGGATCTTCTTCATGCAGAAGAAGGATCAAACATTCTCAAAGTTCTGTGAGTTTAAAGCATCGGTGGAGAAGGATTCGGGGAAGCAAGTGAAGGCTCTGCAGAGCGATAATGGTGGTGAATATATCTCGAACGAATTCAAAGAATTTTGTAGCAAAGAAGGAATTTGGAGAGAACTCATAGCGCCTCGTAACCCACAGCAGAATGGAGTCATGGAGAGGAAGAACAGAATGATTGTTGGTGCTGCACGAGCTATGCTTGAGAGGGAGATAGACTTGCATGCAGAGGAAGAACTGCTTGTTCCCAAAGATGATCCTCTAGATGTGGATCAACCACAGGAGGATATTCATGGAGTGGAAGATTCCACTCAAGCAGAGCCAAACATCAAAACTGGAAGAAGGCGTACCACAGAAGTTGAGAGGCTAAAGCTTGATGCGACAGAGAATGTAGGAGTCCCTACTTCACAGTGCAGACAAATACAATCACCTGACCGATATACTGGATACATGGCTCTCATGAGAAAGTGTATCGTTACAGATCCATCTTCCTTTGAGGAAGAAGCGCAGGAGCCCACATGGGTAGATGCCATGGTGGAGTAGTATGACTCCATTGTCAAAAACAATACCTAGGAGATTGTTCCAAGGCCGGTTGATAAATAAATGGTAGGTTCAAGATGGATCTACAAGGTAAAGCAAGCTATTTATGGGAGCATTGAGAAGTATAAGGCAAGATTTGTTGCCTGGGGATTCTCACAGATTGAGGGGATTGATTATGAAGAAACCTTTGCACCTGTCGCACGGTATTATTCTATAAGGACCATCCTTGCTCTCTCAGCGTAGATGGGTTGGCATATTCATTAGATGAATGTGAAGACTATGTTCCTTAATGGGATCATTGAGAAAGAAGTGTACATTAAGCAGCCTGAAGGATTTGAGATCTTCAGCAACGAGTCGCATGTGTGCAAACTCAAAAGAGAAATGTATGGGATGAAGCAAGCACCCCGTGCTTGGTACACTCGGATCAACAACTATTTCACTAGACTTGGCTTCACCAAGAGTGAAGCGGATGAAAACCTATACCAAATTGTGGTGGAGGGTAAGCTTTTAATCATTGTTCTTTATGTTGATAATTTAATACTGACTGGTGATGAGCAACTGATACACTCATGCAAGGATGACCTTGCAAAGGAGTTCGAGATCAAGGATATGGGTCTCCTTCATTATTTCCTTGGATTGGAAATATGGCAATGAGAAGGTGAACTGTTTGTGTCTCAAGGCAAGTATGCTCGGGAGATACTCGGTAAGTTTCACATGGAGGAATTCAAACCCATGGATACTCCTCTTCCAGGAAATTGGAGGTAGTGGATGCTACTACCTATCGACAGTTGGTGGGTTTGCTCATGTATTTAGTTAATACAAGACCGGACATATGCTATGCAGTGAACCAGCTTATTCAAGCGATGGTTAAGACTACCAAGCTCTTTTGGAAGGTGGGCAAGCATGTCCTGAGATATCTCAGGGGCACATCTGAGTATGGCTTACGGTACATACAAACGGATAAGGTGAAGTTGCATGGCTTCATGGATGCAGATTGGGCAGGCAACCCAACAGACAGAAAGAGCACATCAGGAGGGGTTTTCAGTATCGGATCTACAGCTATTTCTTGGTACAGAAGGAAACGAAGATCTATGGCACTCAGTTCAGCGGAAGCGAAATACATGGCAGCAAGTCAAGCTGCATATGAGGCTATCTAGATGAGGAAGATCATGGTCAGTTTGTTCGGTTCTCATTTAGATCCTACAGTGATTCATTGTGATAATCAGAGTTGCATTAAACTCTCGATTAATCTTGTGTTTCATGGTAGATTTAAGCATATAGATATCTAGTATCATCATATCAGAGATTGTGTACAGTGGAATATCATGTTGCTTCATAACATTCCTACGGAAGATCAGGATGCAAATATTCTGATGAAGGCGCTCACCAGAAGCAAATTCGAATACCATAGAGATAGGATCAGGGTGAAGGATAATCCCTACCTCGTTGAGAGGGAGTGTTGAGATTCAACAAGATGATGATCCTAGTGAAAATTAAGCACCTTCACTAGGTGGGGCTCGCAAGATATTTTTAGGTGTATGTCTATTTTTAGAATGGTGAGCATATTCTAAAATTAGCAGGATGCTGATTCTAGATGGTTGAGAATATTCTATCTTTGTATGAATTTCTATTTTAGAAGATGGGCGAAGTCTATTTATAGATCACTAATCTAAAAATAGAATGCATGTCAATTATTATTAGCCCTTAATAATAATCAGACAATAAATAGTAACTTATTCTCATGGAGCACTTGATTTCAATGAACAGATGTGGCACATCAATGGGTTGAAGGAATTACACAATTCCTGGGTGATTGGTGACTCATGCATGGAGAACTTCATTATAACTAATTGTGGCAAGTTATAACAGAGTTGGAAGAGTAGCTATGGGAGTTTTTACTTAGTTTAATTCAGTTAAGTGAGTTAAACTCATATGTGCTAGTTGTAACTAAAGATACACTAGTGAAAGATGAGTGAATTAATTATTTAATTAATTCACAAGTAGTGTCTTACTTGCAACTGAAGAAATACAACAGTTAACTACTTGCATGTTATATCTAGTGGAGACCCAGTGGAGAGATATGTAAAAGGGTGTGTTTGAATATCAGTTGTGACTATAGTAGTGCATTCAATGCATCTACACAGACATTAGATTTGCCAATGAGGATTGCACAGTACAAGTAAGGCAAGATTGAATTCATTCACGGATCTTCTTCAGCAGGGATTGCGCAGTGGAGGCAGGCTGTTAGGAGGTAGTAAATTGGTGCATGTGTGAACCAATTTTTGTATGACAA
This sequence comes from Pinus albicaulis, assembly GCA_034641835.2. Lineage (NCBI taxonomy): Eukaryota > Viridiplantae > Streptophyta > Pinopsida > Pinales > Pinaceae > Pinus > Pinus albicaulis. The sequence goes on from CM076570.1 coordinate 1,579,203,879, forward strand.
GGTGTGACGATTGTATATTGTACTAAGAGCTCCATGAGTTGAGCTTTGTATGGGATTGTTAATTGTTCCATTGATATACATAATATATGATAGTTGGGGTTTTTAGCTTTAATATTTCTCGATAAAACATCTTGTTATGCGTGATTGATTTTTGTTCATATGTTTGCAATTGGAGATTTAATTTTACAAAGAATTAAGTGGAAGGATTATGTATTTAACATAAGATTAAATTGTTAGATCAGGAGATCAGGAGAATCTGGAAATACATTATTCTGTTTATAAATTTCTACACTTCAACGGTGAGTCGCAATGTGTGTCGACTCAAAAGAGCATTGTATGGGATGAAGCAAGCACCCCGTGCTTGGTACACTCAGATAGATAGTTATTTCATTGGACTAGGCTTCACCAAAAGTGAATCAGATGAAAACATGTACCAGATTGTGGTTGAGGGTAAGATAGTGATCATTGTTATTTATGTTGATGATTTAATTTTGACTAGTGATGAGCAGTTGAGACACTCATGCAAGGAGGATCTTGCAAGGGAGTTCGAAATGAAGGACATGGGACTCCTTCATTATTTCCTTGGATTGGAAATATGGAAGCAGGATGGTGAACTTTTTGTGTCTCAAGGAAAGTATGCAAAGGAGATACTAGGTAAGTTTAACATGGAGAGGTACAAACCCATGGATACTCCTCTTCCAGGAAATTGGAGGAAAGAGGATGCTACTTCTGGAGAGGTAGTGGACGCTACTGTCTATATGTAGTTAGTGGGTTCGCTAATGTATTTGGTGAACACAAGACCAAACATTTTCTACGCAGTTAATCAACCGAGTCAAGCTATGGTTAAGCCTACCAAGCTCTTTTGGAAGGGGGGGAAGCATGTCCTGAGATACTTGAGGGGCACATCATAGTATGGTCTATGGTACAAACATACAAAGAGAATGAAGCTTCAAGGCTTCACGGATGCAGATTGGGCGAGCAATCCATCAGATAGAAAGTGCACATTAGGAGGGATTTTAGCATTGGATCGACAATAGTTTCTTAGTATAAGAGGAAGCAACGGTCCGTGGCACTCAGTTCAACGGAAGCTGAATACATGGCAGCAAGTCAAGCTGCATGTGAGGCTATCTGGATGATAAATATCTTGGTTGGTTTGTTTGGTTATTAGATGGATTCAAGATTGATTCATTGTGATAATCATAGTTGCATTAAAATCTCGATTAATCTTGTGTTTCATGATAGGTCCAAGCATATAGATATCTGGTACCATCATCGCAGAGATTGTGTGCACAGAAGAATAATGTTGCTTCAGTACATTCCCACAGAAGATCAGGATGCAGATATTCTGACGAAGGCGCTCACTAGGATAAAATTTGAATACCATAGAGACAAGATCAGGGTGAAGGATAATCCATTTCTTGTTGAGAGGGAGTGTTGAGATTCAACAAGAAAATTTCAGCACCCATGCCTAGTGCATTAAGCACCTACACTAGGGTGGGGCTCATAGTGCTATTTTTGGTGCATGTCTATTTTTAGTTATCCCTTAATTAGAATGGACAATAAATTGTAATCTAAATCTCAAAATAACTTGTAACAGTTAACTAAGAGTGATAAACTCAGCTAGCTAGTGGATTTTGAGTTAGATGTAGTTGGTGAGGCATGCAGATTAATTCTAGTTGTAATAGAGTCCGAAGTGTAGTGATGCATTAGTTAATGCAGGTTGTAATCATTTTAACTCAGTTAAGTGAGTTAAACTTAGTTGTGCTAGTTGTAACTAAAAACAAACTAGTGAGAGATCAAGCCTAATTAAACATTAATTAATTCACAATTAGTGATCTCACATGCAACTAAGGATTTACTATTATTAGTTACATGCATGTCAGATCTAGTGGAGACCCAGTTGAGATCTATGTGAAAGGGAAGTTGACTATCAGTTGTAGAATTATTGGGTTGCACACATGTAACCAAACACCCATTGGAGTGCCCATGATACTCGCGCAGTCAAGGAAGGCCAAATTTCCTATATTTTAGGGATTTCATCCATAAGGGATTACGCAAGTAAGGTAGGTTGTCTGGAGGCAGGAAATTGGCTAAGTATTGGTCAGTTTTATGCATGACAGTGTGAGACAAGTTAACTGAGTACTAGAGGGATCTCGTGAGAATAGTTTTGTACGTAATTTTTTAATGATCCATGTTGAATATACATAGAAGATAGTGGGGTTTTGAGCAGCAAGCTTTCCCCGGGAAATTATCTGTGTTGTGTGTGATTTGATTATTCTTTACTTCATGTGATTAGCAATTGTGGTTTTAATTCCGCAAAAGATTTGTAGAAGCGATTCAGTATGTAACTTTTGTACATTGTTATATCGGGTGAATCCAAGATATACATGCATGTTGTATAATTTCTACATAACCAAGGCTCCAAGACTAGTAACTCAACCCACCTAGGGGTCCAGAGTGTTTGTCCAACCAAGGCTCCAGGACTAGTAACTCAACCCACCTAGGGGTCCAGAGCGTTTGTCCAACCAAGGCTCCAGGACTAGTAACTCAACCCAATAGCTGTTTGTTGGGCTCCAGATCATTTTTCCAACCAAGGCTCCAAGAACTAATAACTCAACCTAATAGCTAAAGGAATAATGAGAACCAACTGGAAAATAATCAATGGAAATAAACCCATAACACCATGGCTATCTAGGAAATGACAAGACTAGGAAAATCCACATGCATACACCATGCATGCCAAAAATAGTGAGGAAAACATACTTGCAATTCAGTACCTGCACTTAGAACCTGTTGTAGATGTTGACCCGGCCGATGTCCTCTTGCACTTTTCTGCTCTTTCTTTGCCTTCTTGCTCCAAATCACTAAGTATGCCACACTCTCCAAAAGTGCTCCAAGAAAACTATAAGTATCCAAGAGTATGTGAGAGAGAGAGAGAGAATAATGAGAGCTCCAAAACTGCACTGAACAAAGGCTTACCAACTAATCTTCATAAGCCTTTTTATTAATGAGGCCTCCATTTTCTTCATTTTCCATTATTTTCCTTCACTTGCCTCCTCACATGCAACCTGTGACCTTTCACCCCCCTTTTCTTCTAATTTCCATTATTTTCATAAATAAAATGCCAATTAATGCCTCATGCCTTTCCAAAACATTTTTCATTGCCTTTGCCAATTTCCTTTAGCCATAATAAATCGAATGAACACCCACTATGATTTTGTTTCCCAACATTCAACTTGGAATAAGTGCCCCATCAACTGTGGTTATTATTTTTGCCTTTATTAACTTTTATTACGTGGAATTTTCATGAGGGATGTTACACTAGCTTGGTTGGAAGAAAATTTTAGTTGGGTTATTTTCGGGAGAAGGGTCAGAGTGGAACAAGGATGAAACTAAAGAATTTTGGACAATATTATATTGAGTAAGTGTCCATCTCGAACATAAATACTATTGGCCATGGTTCTAGGACTTTGGGCATAAAGGGATAGGAAATCTTTGAGGGTTTCTTGGAGCTAGGGAGTCAAAGAGATTGTTCTTAGCTAACTAGAAGAAAAATTTTGTTGGATATTAAACAAGGAGCAAGCCCAAGACACAAATTGTTGAGATTCAACGAGATGATGAGCTTAGTGAAAAGAGTCGTCTTCACTAAGTGGGCCCCGCAAGCTATTTTTGGCGCAAAGTCTATTTTTAGACTATGTCTATTTTTAGACATGTCGATCATATTCTATGAGTTGTAGGATGATATTTGTGGATGGTTGGTCAAGTTGGAAAAATAGATGGACTTCTATTTTTAGACATTTTGGGCGAAGTCTATTTTTAGACTGCCAGTCTAAAAATAGACATGTCGGATATTATTAGCTCTTAATAATATTTGGACTCTAAATAATATCTTATTCTCTTGGAGCACTGGCATTCAGTTAACAGATTGTTTAGATCAACTAGCTGAAGGAATTACACAATTCCTAGAGCTACTGGTGGTTCATGCATGGAGGACTTCAGTTAGAACTCAAGTGGCAGAGTTTGGTGGAGTTGGAGAAGTAGTTGGTGGAGTTGGTTTCTAGTTTAACTGCACTTGTGGAGTTAAACTCAGTTGAACTGATTGTGTCTATTTCTAACTAATTGATACTTTTAGTGGAGTTGAGTGAATTAATTAGTTAAATTAATTCACTAAATAATAACTCATTATTTAATTGGACATAGACAACAGTTAACTACAGTGCAGAACATATCAGTGGAGAGATTGGTGAAAGAGCAAGTGTGACTATCAGTTGTGACTATAGTGTTGCATTGTATGCACCACACATTCAGTGGAGATGCCAATGAGGATTGCGTGAGCAAGGCTGGAGCAATTCGAACTCATCCAGAGCCATTCTTCAGCAGGGATTGCGCAGTAGAGGTAGTCTATCAGGAGGGAAAAAATCAGTGCAGATTTTTGCTGATTGTTCTTGATTAGTGTGTAGCGATTGTATTGTACTGAGAGCTTGATATGATCAGATTTGTATGAGGATTGTTACATGATATATATGACATATATTATATACATATATTTGGGGTTTTCAGCTTCAGGATTTCCCGTTAAACAACTATGTTAATGTGTGTGAATTTGTATTGTTTCATGTGTGCATTGCAATCTTGATTTAATTTCCGCAAATGATTAATGGTGGAATAGATTTTGTATTTTGCATGAAGTTAAAATAGTGTGAGATCAGGAGAATCTTGGACATATAACACATAAGTTATATAATTTCTACATGGTATCAGAGCAGTGTTGGTCATTGGAGGAGATTGCAATTATTGAAGCGGTTGAGTTTTGTGCTGGTGGAATTCGAATTTGCTGCAGTGTTTTCTTGGTGTCAAAGTTGAGCATTCATTGAAATGTATTTCAACGGATTGCGATTGGAGTATGCCCTTAAGGGCAGCTTGAATTACATAGCATGGAAGGACAGGATGGAGGCGGTGCTGGATGATAATGGGTTGAAGGAGTTCATAGATGTTGATATTCTGAAGCCTGCTTCTAGCGATGCAGCCGCACATGACGCATGGCAAAAGAAAGTAGTGTTGAAGCCTCGAAAATCGTTGCAACAACATTGGGGGATAACCACCCGATCCGGACCTTAATACAACTCCTTTTTCGTTTATAATAGTGGCTCCAACTAGTTTAACTAGGTCCAGTTACTTTTTCCCTATCACTATTGGTTTACAATGTATCGTTAACTACCAATAGACAGGGATATCAGATCACTTCTTCTTGTTGATCGGGCAAGAGAATGACCCTTAAGCTGATTTGGGTTCAGCCAAACCACAACTAAGATTTTGCCTCTTTGAGAAGAGGACTTAAAAGAATGTAGAACTTAATCTAAATGCAAACTTATTCTATAATGCAAGGAAAAGAAACTAATCTAAATCCTATCTTAATTAGGTAGATATAGATCTAACCCAACTAAGAGCAAGATAATTAAATAATGAGAATTTAAATATGTTTGGCTTTTAATTAATGTCAAGCTAACGAAGAAATTCAATTAGCACGACATTTGTGAATACCAAAACATGTCCTATTGAGGCCATTTAACTGAAATAATAAATCAACAACACTCAGAAAGAAATTCACAAAAATGATATTGATTGTCAAATCAGTCAAGCTAATAATTAAACAATAACATGTGGAAGAAATTCGCAACACATTACTATTTAATAAATTAGTTTTATAAGACAGATTTCTGAGTAAATAGTTACTCAGAAATCAGAGTTTAATCCATAAGAGCAGAGATACATAACAATATTGAGACAAATTATCCATATCAACATAAATGCATAAACATGAATAAAATGAAACAACAATTTTATTATCATAAAATTGAAACTAGTATTTGATACAAAAATGCCAAAAATACCAGTTAATTGAATCCGCTTCTTTGATCCTGGTCTCTAACAGTACTTTACATTACTTGAATTTCTGCTTTCAAAACTAGAGCTACAGAAATGCAAACTCTGCCCATCATACATAATTCAAGATATAAAGAAAAAACCCTCAATAATGTTCAGATCTGAAATTTTCTCTCCTCCCTTCTACAACTCTAAATTCCTATAATAAAATGCTTTTAGAAGTCCAGAATTGCAGAGGAGAGCAACCCCTCTTTCACATTCTACCATCTTCCATTTATAATATTTCCAAAAGAATTTTGAGAGGAGAGTTTGTTGAAGAAAAATCTGCCCAATCCTATTTTAATTACTCAAAAATTCCAATCTTTAATTGCTGGAGTCTTCTCATTGATTGAGAGCTTCTTCTTCTCATCTCTTCAATTGTTTTCCTGCAAAAACAAATCCAAAACAAAATTAAAATGCAAAAATAAAATCAAAATGTCAAATCTAGAAATTAAAATAAATCCAATTAAAACTTAATTAAATAAAATAAAAAAGGAAACATAAGCTTTGTTTTAATGTCTGTGCTGATCTAATTGTCCAATGAAAACATAGATGAATGAATTTGCACTCATAAGAAGTTGTGGCAAATTAAAATGCAAAAAATAAAACTCAGAAAATTAGTTTTGTTTAAAAATTCGTAGCTTGATCTTTTGTTGAATTTTAGACCCAATAAATGATCAAATCTGGAAATAAAACCTCTTCAGGAATAATCTCCATCATTTTATCTTTCCAATGAGCTGTTCTCGGCCTCATTTGGCCAAGAAAACTCCATTTATGAGCCTCTAAAGTTGGTATATTAAAATTGCCAAAAAGTTGGAATTTTTGTTGCTTGGGCTAAAAAAATCAAAATTTTAATTTAAATTCTAATCCCAAATTAGATTATAATATTTAATTAATTAATTCTAATTAATTGCAATTATCTAATTTAGTTAAAATCTAATTCTAAATTAAGTTTTTAATTATCTATTAATTAATTATAATTACATTATTAATTGTTAATTATAAACTATTTATTTAATAAACTATTTATTAATTAATATTAATCTAACTAATAATTATAATTAACTATTTATAAACAACTTAATCTAATTAATAATCAATTATAATTTAATTAAATTAATTACATTCTATTAATTAATTTAATTAAATTATAATTTTAATCTAACACTAACACTACATTAATATTAACAACTAACACTACACTATTCCTCTTATACTCACGTGTGAGTGAGTTAAAAGTCAAACAAAGAAATGGATGGGTTATAGCATCGCAATCGGCATATCGGAGGTGAAGGCCATCGGGTGTTTTTAAAAAATGTGTTAGTTAAAACCTCCGATGCGATGTAATAAAATGTATCATATGCCTTTGACTTATTTGCAATCGGAGTATCGGCAAATGAAAGCCATCGGGGTTTCTAAGGAATGCATCCTTTGGAAATCCCCGATGCAATGTAATTTTATTTTTTGTTTTTTATTTTTATTTTTATAAATTATGAAATTACCTAAAGTGTGATTTGCCTAAATAAACTACAGCCACTTTAATGAAAAAATAAAAATTAAACTACAACCACTTTAATGAAAAAAATAAAAAACTACAGCCACTTTGACATTTTGGATTTTTTAAGATTAGTAATTTATTTGAAAATTGGAAAATTGGAATAAATGACTGAAATCCCGATGCTTTATGATTTGGATGTATAAGTAAAAAAATGAAAAAAATATTAGTAATAACTAACTACGGGTTAATATTTAAACTAAATGCATTATTGAACTAATTTAATTTAAAAAATGGAATATTGTACATTTTATGCATTTTTTAACCCAGATGACATAAATGATTAGACTTCAAAGGGGTGCCATTTACAAACCGGTTAACCAAATGAGGTGAAACAAGCATCAATAGGAAGCTTATAAAAAATCAATTTCAACCAAACAATCAAAACAAAAATCTAAATAAGATGAAAAATTAATAAAATCGTAAGATAATTAACTTAATAAAAATCCTAAAAGGCGTTTAGCCAAAAATTTTATAAAAAGGGTCCCCATTATTTGAAGTGAACAAGTCAAAAATGGGGGGGTTGTGTTTTACCACAACATGTAGCAAAGTGTCAAAGGATTCTGTTGGAAGGTGTGAAGGACCACATTGTGTCCAGCCTTAATGGGAAAGCCACTCCATTATTAATGTGGAAGGCTTTGACAGACTTGTTCCAAAGCAGAAGTGACCAGAGGAAGTTGGTGCTTAAAGACAAGCTCAGAAAAACAAAAATGGAGAAAGGTGACAGTATTCCAAAATACCTCACAAAGTTTGTCCACTGCAAGGATGAGCTGGGAAGTGTGGGGGTTACTGTTGATGAAGAAGACTTGGTGAGCTTGGCTCTCCTTGGGCTTTCGAAGAGTTGGCATAGCTACGAAGACTCTGTCAATGGACTGGAGAAACTGCCAGGATGGGAGCGACTTTGGTCAGATCTTGTGCAGGAGGAGATAAGGTGGGGTACCAGGGATGGATCTTCATCGAAGAATGAAGATGAAGAAAATTGTGCTTTGGCTGCCAAAGCTCAGAAAGGAAAAGAGAAGAAATCTTCCAAATCTGAAGCTAAAGGAAAGAAGCATGATTTGTCCAAGGTGAAGTGTTTTCACTATCACCAGCACGGGCATTTCGCCACTAATTGCCCACAGAAGAAAAAGAATAAGAGCGTTGTTGATTATGTAGCAGGAGAGGCCTTAGCCTCGCAGTTTGAGCTCGACATTTCTTTGATCGCATGCTTGGTTTCAAGTGTGATGGGATCAGTGTGGTTTATTGACAGTGGTGCATCTTTCCATATGACCGGAGGCAAAGATTTTTTTAGTGATCTGGAGGAAAAGGATCTTGGAGTGCACATCGATATGGGCGATGATGGTAGATACAGTGTGACTGGTATCGGGACCATTTCCTTTGAGAGGGATTCTGGTAAACCTTTCATCTTGATGGATGTCATGCATGTTCTAGGATTGAAGAAGAATCTGATCTCCATGGCGATGCTGGAAGACAAGGGTTATGATGTTGTTTTTAGCGAGGGAAAAGCTTTCCCGTGCCATAAAACAACTGGTCAAACCAGAAGGATAGGGATTCGAGTTAAGAATCTTTATCAATTACAGGTAGATGACTACGTTGCAATGGCAGGCAAAGTAGAAGGAGTGGTGAGCCGAGATGAGGGCGAATTGTGGCACAGGAGATTGGGCCATCTTCACCATGGCGCTTTGAAAATTTTGCAGCAAATTTCTACCGGGCTTCCCAAAGGTACACTTGCACAGTCAGATCAGTGCAAGGGATGTACTTTGGGAAAATTTGTGAAGTCCACTTTTCATGAGAAGGATAGTCGTGCTTCGAAAATCCTTGAGAGAATTCACACAGATGTGTGTGGACCTTTCTCGGTTGCTTCAACAACAAAGCATAGGTATTATGTGATATTTGTTGATGACTTTTCTCGTAAGCGCTAGATCTTCTTCATGCAGAAGAAGAGCGAGACATACTCAAAGTTCTGTGAGTTCAAGGCGTTGGTTGAGAAAGAGTCGAGGAAGCAAGTGAAAGCTCTCTGGAGCAATAATGGTGGTGAATACATCTCTGGTGAATTCAAAGAATTCTATAGAAAAGAAGGAATTCGAAGAGAACTCATAGCGCCTTATAACCCACAGCAAAATGGGGTCACTGAGAGGAAGAATAGAACAATGGTGGGTGCTGCACGGGTGATGTTGCATGGTTAGGGCCTTCCCATACACTTGTGGGCTGAGGTATGCAACACTGCGGTTTATGTGCAAAACTGTTGTCCTCATAGAGTACTTGGCATGAGTACACCCGAAGAGGCATTTTCTGGTAAGAAGCCTGATATTTATCATTTGAAGATTTTTGGCTCACCTATTTACATTCATGTGACGAAGGATGCTAGAAGAAGTTGGAGCCGACTGCAGAGGTTGGGATATTTGTGAGGTACACAGAAACACCCCACAATTATCGTGTATATTTGCTAGACAGTCGGATGGCTGTCGTGCGACGGGATATCAAATTTCATGAGGAGAAAGCCATGAAGTTGTCGCTTGAGAGGGAGCTACACTTGCATACAGAGGAGGAGCTACTTGTTCCTAAAGATGAGCCTGAAGATGTGGATCAGCCACAAGAGGAGGTTCATGGAGTGGAATAACCACCATGCAGCGCCAAACCGCCGAGGGCAAAGTGCACTACGTAAGCCGAGTGATCGACCTTGACGTGCACGAGAGTGCCCGGCGACCACAAGCAGATACAGAGACAAAGCACCGACCTACGCACGGACACATACCTATGAGCAAGGCAATATGTGATCGATCCATCCCTTCGAGGAAGTCGGAGGATCCCGCTGTTTGGCAGGATGCCTATTGTGTGAAGATTGGGCAGATTTATCGATTGTCAGAAACAGTGCAAGGGAGATTGTCCCAAGGCCGGAAGGGAAATTAGTGGTAGGTTCAAGATGGATCTACAAAGTGAAGCAAGTTGTTGATGGGAGCGTTGAGAAGTATAAGGCAATATTTGTTGCTCGGGGCTTCTCACAAATTGAGGGGATCGACTATGAAGAAACTTTTGCACCTGTCACAAGGTATTCTTCCATACAGACCATCCTTGCTCTCTCATCGCAGATGGGTTGGCACATTCATCAGATGGATGTGAAGACTGCGTTACTCAACGAAATCATTGAGGAGGAGGTGTACATTGAGCAGCTTGAAGGATTCAAAATCTTCAGCAATGAGTCGCATGTGTGCAGGCTCAAAAGAGCCTTGTATGGGCCGAAACAAGCACCTCGTGCTTGGTACACACGGATAGACAATTATTTCACCGGACTTGGTTTCTCCAAAAGTGAGGTGGATCCAAACCTATACCAGATTGTGGTGGAGGGTAAGCTTTTGATCATTGTGCTTTATGTAGATGATTTAATACTAATGGGTGATGAACTGTTGATACACTCATGCAAGGCAGATCTTGAAAAGGAGTTCGAGATGAAGGACTTGGGCCTCCTTCATTATTTCCTGGGATTGGAAATTTGGCAGCGGAAAGGTGAACTGTTTGTGTCTCAAGGCAAGTACGCTCGGGAGATACTGGAGAAGTTTCACATGCAAGGTTGTAAGCCTATCAACACTCCTCTGTGAGTTGGAGGAAAGAGGATGCTACATCGTAGAGGTAGTGGATGCCATCAAGTGACTAGATGGCTGGTTGGTTCACTCATGTATCTAGTCAATACACGACCTGATATATGCTATGTTGTTATCCAGCTTTCACAAGCTATGGTTAAGCCTACCAAGCTCTTTTGGAAGGCGGGGAAGCATGTATTGAGATATCTCAGAGGCACATCAGGATATGGATTATGGTACAGACAGTCGGATGAGGTGAAGCTGCATGGCTTCACGGATGTAGATTGGGCAGGGAGCCCAATGGACAAAAAGAGCACATCTGGAGGGACGCATCGGACTGCAAAGGTACCGCTTTCTTGGTACAGCAGGAAACAAAGATCCGTGGCACTCATTTCAGCAGAGGCCAAGTACATGGCAGCAAGGCGATTTTCTACTAGTGGATGAGGAAGATCTTGGTCGGTTTGTTCGGTTCTCATTTAGATCTTACTGTGATATATTGTGATAACCAGACTAGCATTAAACTCTCGATTAATCCAGTATTTCATGATATATCTAAACATATTGACATCTGGTACCATCATATCAGAGATTGTGTGCAATGGAGGATCATGTTGCTTTCTTACATTCCTACGGAAGATCAGGATGCAGATATTCTGACGAAGGTGCTAACCAGGAGCAAATTCGAATACCATAGAGACAGGATCGGGGTGGCATATAATCCCTATCTTGTTGAGAGGGAGTGTTGAGATTCAACAAGATGATGAGCTTAGTGAAAAGAGTCGCCTTCACTAAGTGGGCCCCACAAGCTATTTTTGACGCAAAGTCTATTTTTAGACATGTCGATCATATTCTATGAGTTGCAGGATGCTATTTGTGGATGGTTGGTCAAGTTGGAAAAATAGATGGACATCTATTTTTATACATTTTGGGCGAAGTCTATTTTTAGACTGCCAGTCTAAAAATAGACATGTCGGATATTATTAACTCTTAATAATATTTGGACTCTAAACAATATCTTATTCTCTTGGAGCACTGACATTCAGTTAACAGATTTTTCAGATCAGCTAGCTGAAGGAATTACGCAATTCCTAGAGCTACTGGTGGTTCATGCATGGAGGACTTCAATTAGAACTCAAGTGGCAGAGTTTGGTGGAGTTGGAGAAGTATTTGGTGGAGTTGGTTTCTAGTTTAACTACACTTGTGGAGTTAAACTCAGTTGAACTGATTGTGTCTATTTTTAACTGATTGATACTTTCAGTGGAGTTGACTGAATTAATTAGTTAAATTAATTCACTAAATAATACCTCATTATTTAACTGGACAGAGACAACAGTTAACTACAATGCAGAACAAATCAGTGGAGACTCAGTGGAGAGATTGGTAAAAGAGCAAGTGTGACTATCAGTTGTGACTATAGTGTTGCATTGTATGCACCACACATTCAGTGGAGATGCCAATGAGGATTGCATGAGCAAGGCTGGAGCAATTTGAACTCATCCAGAGACATTCTTCAGCAGGGATTGCGCAGTAGAGGCAGGCTATCAGGAGGGCAAAAATCAGTGCAGATTTTTGCTGATTGTTCTTGATTAATGTGTAGCGATTGTATTGTACTGAGAGCTTGATATGATCAGATTTGTATGAGGATTGTTACATGATCTCTATGACATATATGATATACAGATAGTTGGGGTTTTCAGCTTCAGGCTTTCCCGTTAAAAAACTGTGTTAATGTGTGTGAATTTTTATTGTTTCATGTGCGCATTGCAATCTTGATTTAATTTCCGCAAATGATCAATGGTGGAATAGATTCTGTATTTTGCATGAAGTTAAAATAGTGTGAGGTCAGGAGAATCTTGGAGATATAACACATAAGTTATATAATTTCTACACAAATAAGGTAAGAAACAAGGGACAAAGTCAAATAGTGACCAAGGTATTCTTCTTGTTATATATTTATATGAATCATTAGGATAACGATAATTTTTTTTATGAAATTTGGATTTTAAAGGAAAATATTTTATATATAGCATAAGTAAACACAAATAGGAAAAAATTCATTTAATTTACCATAAAAGATTTTTTTATTACATAGTAGTTTGTAGGAGGCCTCAGTTTCAGGGGCTCACGACCCCTGAGTGTGATATTTGAATTATGCATGTGAGATTATGCCTAGTTACTAATTCCCCTAATGCAATTGATTAAGAAAACAAAAAAAAATAGTGTGGTTATAATGGCAATCCAAAGGATTAACATTGAATTATGTAGGTGAGATTCTGCCTTATTATCGATTCCCCCAATTTAATTGATTAAAAAATAAAAGCAAATAGTATAATTATAATCAATTGTTGTGCAAGGACAAAATGTATATGGACAATAAGAACACGAAAAAAAGGTAGTTAAACTATTATCCCATGGATTGGAAAATGTGGAATTGAACATGTTAAAAAAGAGACTGAACTTTGCATTGACACTCATACTTATCCCAGTCGATAACATCATATTACATAATAGTTACCATAAAAGATTTTTGTATTACATAATAGTTAGTAGGATGCCTCAGTTTCAGGGGCTCATGACCCTTGAGTGTGATATTTGAATTATGCATGTAAGATTATGCCTAGTTATTAACTCCCCTATTGCAATTGATTAAGAAAACAAAAGAAAATAATGTGGTTATAGTGGAAATCCAAAGGATTAACATTGAATTATGTAGGTGAGATTCTGCCTTATTATCGATTCCCCCAATCTAATTGATTAAAAAATAAAATAAAATAGTATAATTATAATCAACTGTTGCGCAAGGATAAAATGTATATGGACAATAAGAACATGAAAAAGGGAGTTAAACTATTATCTCATGAATTGGAAAATGTGGAATTGAACATGTTAAAAAAAGAGACTGAACTTTGCATTGACACTCATACTTATCCGAGTCGATAACATCATATGCAACAATGAGGATAAAATCCAAAATCTAGTGGATGAGGATAAGGATAACACTAGGTAACATTGAAAAATGATATTGAAAAGAGCACAAATTCCAAGAAGAAACATTAACAAGGAGGAAAATGAAGCAATCAAGAATCTCAAAAGGAATTTAAAGTAGTGATTCTAAAAGTAGACAAGGGTGAGGATGCTATAGTTATGAGCCATGATGATTATAAAATAAAAATGACTGAACAACTCATCATGAGTGGTAGCTATAGGAAGATAACAAGTAAAGTCAGTATTGAAAAATATAAGAAAATTTAGAAAAGTAATGAAAGGCTCTCTAGCCTAGATGAAAGAATCAAGGATCAATTGACACCTCGCTATGAAATAAGCCCAAGGATATATGGCCTAGCAAAATTCCATAGATGTTCTTCACTTAAACTGATTATCAAAGAAAATTGTCTTCTTATTGAGGAACTCAGGAAAGATGTGGAAAATATTATGGGCCCCTCAATAGGCCATACCAATTTATTCATTAAAAACTGCAATGATTTTGTGAGCATTATTAAGAACAACAGAGTAAATCATGGTAATATCCTTGTCGGTTTCAACATTGTTTCTCTATTTACAAGAATACTCTTTAATGGAGCTATGTATATTGCCAAGGAGGTTACTAACCCTTAAACAACTAAGTTTAAGCAAAATGTGAGTTTGATCAACATTGTTTTTTTCCTTTAAGGAGAATTATGTGAGAAAACCAACATTGTTGTAATGAGATCTCCTTTATCTCCTATATTCACCAATCTTCTCATGGAGAAGTTTGACAAAAGAGCTTTTTAGACATGCCCTCTAAAACCAATAAGATGAAAGAAATGTGTGGATGGCCCCGTGGGAGTGAATAACTCAACAAAATATTTGAACACTTTAATTGATTTTCAAAATACATTAAATTCACCATGAAAAAAATCCCCTTCTTGGATGTGTTGATAATTAGGAAGCATGATGGGTACCTTGACCACAAAGTATATAGAAAATGACCCACATAGAGATTTATCTTCATGTGAAATCTCATCACCACCATACTAAAAAATATTGGTGTTTTTAACACCTTAGCCATAAGAGCTATTAGAGTCTTTGACAAAGAGCACTTTAACCATGAGAAAGATCACATGACTAAGATCTTTAGGAGCACATGATTTAGAAAAAAAGGATTTTATAAGTGCAATGAGGAGAGCCATGGAAAGGGCAAGGTGTTATGAAGGTAAATCCTCTCTGCAGACAGAGACGTTCCCTCTAGCCCTAAGGTGGGTCTAGAAACAAAGGGACACGCTAAAGTGTTGCTTCCTAGTTATGAATGAAAAAGAGACACGGTAGATCGACCTACCTGGAATCCAATGCTGTGGTCGTTGCAGAAAAATTAGTAGCCTCTCGCTCCTGCCTTGGCAAATCACAATCCGTTCACTGTCTCCTCTAGCGGGGTTCAACCGAAGCGCATCTCAGTACCTGTCGAGGGATTTAGATGGGTTCATTTTTTAACGAGGTTGACATAGAAGACGAACCATCCTCATGACACCTTGTTTCATTTTGTAAGGAGCTTGACACAAGAAAAACGAACTCTGCTCTGAGGACCTTGTTTCATTTTTTAAGGAGCTTGACACAAGAAAAACGAACTCTGCTCTGAAGACAACTCATCACGTCGAATAAGAAGTCATGGATTCCAAGCAGTTCACATCTGATGGGAGAACAACATCTTGGAAATCAAGACCCCATCACACGATGCACAACTGCACTATCACTGAATGCAGGCATGAGATAGGTAGCCACATAATTAACCTATGGTAGGGAAGATGAAACTGGCAGATAAAGACCTGGAAAGGACGATGGTGGACCAAATGTCACATTAGGACCAAAGAATGAAAGTTGATCAATGGTCATGATCTGACCTTCATGTGGAAAACAAATCTCACACGAAAGAGGGAAGAGACAACCACACCCATGGCATAAGCATAGTCACGCCCCAAGAGTAAATTGAAATCCAAGGGGCCTGGAACAACCATCACGTCTATATAGACAGTTCTCTCTCCCAAAGTAACAGGCAACTTTGAAAGGATCCCTAACGGTTGACTGGTTATTCTGTTAAAAGCCAACAGATTCTGCATAACAGGCACAAGCGGTGGAGAACCAAAAGCTTGCCAAGTAGTGGAATACATAATACTAACAGATGCACCTTCATCTATAATGGTGTTGGGTACGACCACATTGAAGGCCTATACCGTGATTTCAAAAGGCACATAAGAAGGAAGGCGGTATCCTGCGAATCGACTCCAATCGAAGGAAGCGACCAAACTACTTGGAGGGGGTACCATTGAACTGAGATGGTCATCCCCTGGTGTTACGGGAGCAAGAGGAGCATCCTCCTGGACCTTAGACATGGGAGCAGGAAGAGCAACTTCTTGAGTCACAGGGACGGGAGGATATTTCTCCAAGTCCGAGGAATCTGAAGAAACAAGAAGAATGTGAGAGGGATGAGATCCACTCTCGACGGAAAAGACCTGATGGACCATAGGCAGGGTCAGATCAACCGATTCCATGACCAATGGTGGTTAGGAATGGATTCGTGATTTTGAATTTCCAAGGTAACGGGATCGACCAAAGATGACTCTTGACTGATCATTGAATCAACTAGCGGAGGACTCGAAGAAAGTTTCTGGTAACCAACCAGAAGGCAAGGTGCAAAAACAGTAGGGTTGTCCAACACTCTCTTGGCTTCATCCATGTACGGACAAAGGTGAATGGGATGATGCCCTTCACACAACCTACAGGGATTTGTGATCTTACCCTATCTCTTATGAGTCTTATCAATACTAGTCGAAGATGTGCCACCAATATGACTTATAGAAGCCAAAGACAACGATGGATGACCGTCGGAACATACTTCAAGTACCTTGGGAATGCTAGGGCAGTCTCGAAGAAGGTGGTCACTTTTGCACAACATGCAAGGGAATTTGAATTTTCGTGGAAGGTTGGATGTTTTATCAACGGAAGGTTTCTTAGGTGCAACAGCTGCAGCATTAGCCTCTCGCTTATCTAACTTCTTCTTCTTCTTCTTAGCCACCTGATTACTGGAATCCAAACTTTCACCAAGCGAAGTAGAAGAGGAGGACGAAGAAACATGCGAAGAAGGGGGGAGATCCACTTTAGAATCAACATGATGTTGTTCTGGTGGAGGAGATGGTCGAATAGAGGTCGGAGTGCTCGGGACCGCCGAGGTCGAAAATAATCACACAGGCAACCCAACAGTTAACCCAGGAAGGGAAAATGTCGCCATATAAGGAGCGCCAACATTCCCAAAAGCAGGAAAAGGACCAGGATTCCCTTCGAAGGGGATTCCTTGGTTGGTAAACTCTGAAAATGTTGCCATTGGAAACAACCTTAAAACAAAATGCTAAGGAAGATAACTTTAACCAGGAATATTTCGTGGGCAGTTATATTTTTAAGACGCTGAAACAAAACTCTGTCGTTTCATATTTTAAGAGTCGAGAAACAGGCAAAAGGTGACTCTATCACTTTCAGGTTGAAATGAGCGTGAAAAGACAAGCGCTTGATGATCTCTTCTCTTTTTAAAGAGTCACGAAAAGATCGAAATGACTACTCTGGCAATCTAAGAAAGAGGGTGTACCAAGTTTCCATGAATTTCCATATACACTTTAGTGATAGAATGAAAGAGAAATGACCAAGGAATTTCCGTACGTGTAGGTAGTCTCCCCAAATGCTGTGTTCGGTGTATCACGGTTACAGGGCGACAGAATCATCTTCCTACAGATAAAGGATTGCAACCTATAGGGGTCTCCCTTTATATACTCGACGGTACAGGGAGCACAAGTCCATACTAGTGCTGTCTAAAGCCAAAAGGCGAACGACAGCTACTAGGTTTTAAGACGCTGGAACACGTCTCTAGCCTAGACCACTAAAATATTTGCATTAAGTTTCAATGTTTCCTTAGGTTAATTCAATAAATTTTAAAGTTGATCTTGAATTATGTCTCGGTTTCAAGGCCCTACTGCATGTCATCTGAAAATCTCCTATATGCAGCTATATGAGGAAAGAAATCTTTCAATTCGATGAATGCTATCTAGTTAAAGGAAGAGTCTCAAACAATGATGCAACAAACAGTAATACTGCAAACGAAACTTTTCCAAACTAGATGACTTTCACTATCCAAAAATAACCTCAAACATTCAACGATGTGAATTATGCAATGTAATCTATGCAAAATCCTCTTCTTCTTTTTTAAACTATGCAATTGTAATCTATGCACAATTTCCTTTTTCTTTTGAAAGAATAAGAATGCACTCAATGCATTTTTCGATGAAATGAGAATCTACTCAATGCATGCTTTTAATGAAAGAAAATGCACTCAATGCGACCTTTATTTTTCAATATTTAAACAATGTAATCTAAGTTCAATGATAAATCTCAACAATGACTTTTCAATGCAATGTGATCTAATGCACTTTAACTAAAAGCAAACTTTGAGACGAAAACTAAATGAATGCAAGTTTTCTTAATGAAGGATGAATTCAAAAGAGATGCAAACAAACACTAAGAATGCAATCGTTGTTTTAAACATTTTGTAACGGAAATCCTCAAAAAGGCTATAGGACATGAGTTCAAGCACAAAGAGGAATTCCAAAGCATGGGACAAAACAAGGCATTCATTCCCTTTTACATCAAGCAATCATAGAAAGGAGATTTTTCAGCTGAACAATGAGCAATGTAATCTATGATCACAAGTGAACAAGTAAAGGGGAGAACGTGTAAATCATACAGAAAAAAAGACTTGAAGGGCAAGACACACTGGTGAAGGACTTAGGGAAAAAACCTTAATTTTTCACACACCCTGAAATTGGCACGACTTTTGTGGGTGAAACTAGCGCCAACTGGCGCGACTTGCTCACTAACAACTAGTGCCAATGGCTATTTGGCGCGACTTGCTAACTGAAAACTAGCGCCAATCGACGCTACTGTCAGAAAAATAAAAGCGCCAATGCCTGAACAAGAAAACATAAAGAATTTCTCCCAATCAAGACCAGACTCACCACTTCAAGCAAAAACTAAAAGATCATAATTGATGAAAAACATAGTAACAAAAAGGAAAAAGGTCGTTCGACTAAACTCGTCGAATGACGAAGACCTCACAGAGTGACAAACTTAAAGGAACCGAAGCTGACCCAACAAGCTGAAACGAAAAAATCACATTGTTCCCCAGTGGAGTCGCCAATTTGTTATGAAGGTAAATCCTCTCTGCAGACGGAGACGATCCCTCTAGCCCTAGGGTGGGTCTAGAAACAAAGGGACACACTACAGTGTTGCTTCCTAGTTAATGAATGACCAAGAGACACAGTAGATCGACCTACCTAGAATCCAATGCTGTCATCATTGCAGAAAAAGTAGTAGCCTCTCGCTCCTGCCTTGAAAAATCACAATCTGTTCGCTGTCTCCTCAAGCGGGGTTCAGACGAAGCGTGTTTCAGTGCCTGTCGAGGGATTCAGACGGGATGAGGGCATAAACTCGAATTATCTTGATGATTCCTCTTTGCTCTATCTCTTTCTCAAATGCAACTTCAATCTATGCACAACTATTCAGCTATAGTATCAATTCTCCAAGTTCATCTCTTCAGCTGTTCAGCTAGCTTCTACTAAAAGAGATAGTTTCTTTTATAGAGGAAAAGGAGGAGGTTGGGATCCCTACAAAGGTGGGAGGGAGTCTTAACCTTTAGGAGAGTTCCAAGGGAGGTGGAAACTACTAACTAAAGGAAGGAGTCCATGGTTGTTTCAGTTCAACCACTCCCAATGACTCATCCCCGTGGTGGTTGGAATGGAACCTCCGCCTCTATTTTTAAAAAACATTCCATAAACAGCTTGGGGCGGGTGTCTAACTGGCACAGAGCGCTAAGGGGTGTGGACTCAGTGTTAAATTTCTTTGTCGGCGCGAGGGTGTAACTGGCTACTCGCACCAAGGTAAAAATAGGGATTTTTACAGCTCTGCTTAGGGAAATGTCAACAAGAAGAATGTTGCTTTCATCAAAAGGGATGCAAGGATGGTATTTGCAAAGCATGACACTTATTGGTCACAAAAACGACCCTCCAATGTGCGAGTTGGGGATTGCAGGGACAGTGACAAAATGCTGTGTAACACAAGGGGTGAGCTTTGATCCACAAACAATTCTATCTCCACCCAGATAACATACATTACATTCAAAGGGTCATCCACAAGATTGCCAAGGTATTGAAAAGGAAGGAAATTAAAGCCTCTTTCAAATTCATGGAAACTACTAAAGTGGAAAATGAAAATTTCACTTCTAACCATTATCACTACGAAGGGATCGCACCTGGCCTCGGCCTTGGCCACACTAACCCTTATCATCTATTGATTTTTTTTGCCTTTGGGGGGGTTGGAACGGGTGGCCTTTTCATCACTAGTGTCTTAACAACACACTCTTCACTGTGGATGGCGAATTTAATTTCTTATTGTTCACCATCATTAATTTTATTATTTTTACTAATTTTATAACTAGTATTATTATTTTTAGAATCTAGGCTTCTGTGATCCATCATATAAATTATAAAATCTCTTTTGGTAAAAATCACATGCAATGGAACATTGTGGACGCATTTCAAACTTAGTCCAGATGATGAACCACACTTGTTGGTTGGAAACGCGTGGACAATGTTCCATTACATATGATTATTACTGAAAGAGATATTATAAATTAGTATTATTATTTTTTATTTTTGCTATTTTTAATTTTGATTTTGTTTTATATGTATACCATCAATATTTATTAATATTTTATTAGTTATGTTTTTAATTGACCATTGCATATAAGCACTGTATATATTGAGTTATTTGAATCAACACAATCAACAATTTCCTAATGATAAACTACACAGGATAGTTTGAAAAGTGTCAGCCCTTTTACTAATCAGCCCTTTCAATAATAATCTAATTTAATTTTTAAGTTTTTAAATAAAAATTTGACATTTTCGTTTTCCTAAATTTTATTTGACTTTGCTTTCTCCCTTATTATTTTTTTAAACTCTTCATTACTAATATCATCCTTTTTTGGCACCCAGGTTTGGATTGGGGTGAATTTTTTTTTTTTGGGTTTGTTTCTTCACCTTCTACATAATTTTATTATTATTTTTGGTTTGTTTCTTCACCTTTTATGTCATAGTTGCTCACATATGACATAAAAGGGACAGTGTACTCATTATCATTCATCAAAAATAGTTTTTTTTAATCAGGGTAAAAGTATTAAAAATATGGTAGAAATAAATTTAGCATTATCAAAAATCTATTAAATCCCTAAAATCTTAAATTTTAATAGCTATAATTTAGATTTATAATTTTTTTCATCAAAATCATTTTTTAAAAAATAATTTTTTTTATGATTTTCAAAGCGAATGTGCAAGCTAATTAGACTAAGGCACAAAGATCATGTCAGTCCGTCAAATTCACTGCATTAATGGAAGTACACTGCCGGCACGCATGTCAGTCAGTCAAATTCATTGCCTTTCCCAAACTACCATTTTCCAGTGTATCCAAAATTTATATTTAATATATAGATTTGGAAAATTGGACTGTGTATTAAACATCAGTACTGCACAGAACTACTTCAAATGCCGAACAGTGTTAGGCATTTTATGGGATGAAAAGTAGCCCAGCCTTATTCCAACCCGCCGCGGGCACATTTTGGTTGTCTGTCAGGCTATATCAAACTTTAAGACTCGCGGTCTAATTAAACGCCTACTTGTAGCAAAACCATGTGAACTGTTGGTTATCGGTGGCTGGTTCCGTGGCCAAACCTGCAGCAGGCGCCTTTCTTTGTACACTATTTTAATATTCAGAGCTGTGAATGGATCATTATACTTAAACCTGCAGAATGTACGTGCGAGCAAGCAAGTGTGTTGCCTTTCGAATGCAAAGTGGCTCGTGGTGTCCAGCGTGATTCACACGCAAAGTGCCGTGATAAATGTGTAACCTCTTCCATCAAAACCCAAACCCTATTTTCCATTACCCTCTCCATCAAAACCCTATCCCTAAATTCCATTACCATCTCTATCCTCCATCAAATCCCCAAACCTAAATTCTATTACCCTCTTCACACCGCTCTGCGCGTTTTGGATTTTGAATATGTGCCCTAATTTCCATTACCCTCTATATCCTCCATCAAACCCTAGCCCTAGATTCCATTACCCTCTCCATACTCCATCAAATCCCCAAACCTAAATTTCATTAACCTCCCCACACCACTGCGCGTTTTGGATTTTGAATATGTGAAAGCTATTGCTGTTTGCATGTTTTTCTTAAAACCATCGACACAGAGTAAATGTGTAAGATTTTATTCATAACACAACATGCCATTGTTTTGGTTTTTTTCTTCGGCAAAATTAATTGACTCTCTTTACAGATGGTTGAGGTAAAGGTGCTCGAAAATGATGCAGAGCAAAGTTAGCGATACGGACTGGGTAGAATTGAAAAAAAATGGAGTAGGTATGTATGCATGCTAAACGGTGTGTTGAAAATTTCATGCAATTTTTGCAGCATTTAAATCCTTTTCTAGAAATCAGGGTAGTTTATATAAATCAGTGACTCTGCCAATAATAAATGCCTTAGCTACAAGGCAAACAGAGGGCATAGATGGCCAGTAAAGATGTAGAAATGTTTTATAATCTTCCAGCTCAGGGCTAGATAAGAAGTTTGCATCATGTTGTTCACTGACTGCTCCAATTCCTCGTCTCCCCTTGGCCTCACTCAATTCTTAAATGACGCGGCCCAGGGAGCTTCACTAATTTATTTTTCGGAGTTCTGTTTTGCTTTAATCTCACGGCCAGCCTTCTTTGTTTCGCATGACCTGCCATGGGGTATTCCAGTTGGACAGAGTTTGATACATGAATATGGATTAACATTGTCTGTTGCCTTAAGTTCTCCCCTGTACAAGATGTACTGTGGAATTAACATGATCCCTTGCATTAAGCTCTTCCTTAGATAACCAGAGGTGGACATGGCAGTGAAGCCTAGGGGAGATTCCAAGCTGTAGAGTGGTGGCACAGTCTACAATTCTTATACATCTCTTTTTATTCTAGTTTTTCCTTATACATCTCTTTTGATTCTAGTTTTTCCGGATTCATAATATTACATACATTTCTTATTTAAACACTTAAAAGGAAGGAACTTCTTCACACAACCAACATGCAAAAGAGTGTGTGAGCCAAATTGCCTTGTAGGTGCTACATTGTCATATTAATTTTTACACATGATGCAGGGAGATCGATTTCATGAGTAGAAGAGCGGAGCTTCATGGTTCCTTCAACACTCATACGGGAATTGCTTATCCCAACACTCATCCATTCCCTTTATGGTTTGCCCTGATTTGACTAAAAAAAACTGAATAAGGTGACGAAAGGCTCATATTTATTAAGTATAAACAAAATACATTTTTTATATTGCATATCTAACTAATAAGTATTCAGATGTCATGTGCAGATTAGAAGGTTGGATGAGTTTAAATTTAGAAATCACTATTGACATTGCTAGACTATTGAAAACATAATTGGAAAATCACCCTAAAATCATGGTACTCAGCCCAATTATTTCTATGTTGCTCCGACTCAGAAGAATTCTCAGCGCAATTATTTCTAGGTTGCTCTCAACACAGAAGAAGCTTCTATCCTCTAGGTGCATATTGTGGTAATTCAATATCTTGACCAGATCCAGCCATATCGCAAGACTAATATCAACAGGATTTGTAAGATTTGTTTACTTGTAATCTAAGCCTAGAAATTTATCGACTGCCCTTTTGTACTTTCCTTAGTTACCAGTACTAGGTGTACTAATACAAATTGAAATTTCATGCTCTCACCTTGCTATCAACGAAGTACCCATAACTTAGAAGGTAGTGTACATTTCACTGTTATGAAAATTTACATAATTATATTATTTTATGGTGCTGTTTTTTAAGGGAGGGTTATTTTAAATTTTCACTATTTAGATATAAGACTGTTTTTCACTATTATAATGATGTTTTTGCTTCATTAAACCAGAGGACCAGAGGGGCTGCAAGCAGCTAGTCCTTGCTAACAGAACAAATTATCCCCATGTATTAGCATTTAATTTGCTTGTGTATTTGCCATTTCGATTTATATATATATATATATATATATATATATAAATGCATGAGATGCCATTGCTGTTATTTATTTATGTTGCTCTTAGAATGCATATTTAAAACGGTTAAAACAGTTAATATTACTTTAAATCTATTTTTTCGAATGTGACTTTTAGAATGCATCTTTAAAAAGGTTAATACTACATTAAATTTAATATCTAATATGCTTAGTCATAATTGGAACTACAAAGATATTATCCCCATGTATTAGCTTTTTATTTGCTGGTGTATTTGCCATTTCACGCTTTTTTATTTATATATATGGAAATATAGATGCATGACATGCCATTGCTGTTATTTATTTATGTGGCTCTTAGAATGCATATTTAAAACGGTTAAAACCGTTAATACTACATTAAATCTAATTTTTTTAATGTGACTTTTAGAATGCATCTTTAAAAGGTTAATACTACATTAAATCTAATATACTTGGTCGTAATTGGTACTACAAAGATATTATCCCCATGTGTTAGCCTTTAATTTGCTGGTGTATTTGCCATTTCAAGTTTTTTATCTATATATATGGAATTGTAAATGCATGACATGCCATTGTTGTTATTTATTTATTTGGCTCTTAGAATGCATTTTTAAAAAGCTTAGTCTTACTCAGAACTACACTCAGATATCTTTAGGTTAAGTTTTAACATATAAAAACTCATTAGACAAGTTAATGATTTGGTGGATATTTTATTATTTTTAGTTGAAATTTGATTATTTAAATTGAATCAAATACATTAAATTAAATTAGTTCAAGTTGTTGTCAAGTTAATGATTTGGTGAATATTTTATTATATTTAGTTGAAATTTGATTATTTAAATTTAATCAAATACATTAAATTAAATTGGTCAAGTTGTTGTTCTTGATAGAGCAAAACAAAACATCTACATTATGTAATTTCAACGTTTAAAAGGTTTGATTTCATCCCATATAAATTTAAAATCATTAAATAATGCATTATATAATTATACAAACTTAATAATGGCATCATATGCATTATAATAATAAGCCTTTAATTGAATGCAGTGTAGGAATGATCCCATTGACCAATGGTAAGAAAGTTAGGTGCAAAGTATGGAGTCTAGAGGATAAAGGAAGTTACACTTGTAATGAATAAAGAGTAGTAACGCAAAGCTAAATACACCGAGATAAGTACATAACACAACTAAGTGTGCTTTTTAATGTAATAAACTAGGAATAAGATAGTAAAAGTCATTATTTACAACTTCGCATAAATTTGTGGATGAGTTAAACATTGTATTTGTATATTTCTTCCCTCCGCATTTTTTTGAACATTTTGATTGAATAATTGTATTTGTAATATTTATTTTCATTTAATCTTCTTTATCAATTTCATATATACAAGGACATTGGGTAGGATGGACCAATCAATACCAATTGAAGATGGATTCACCTAACTCACACACTCGATGGTTTTTGGTGCTCATCCTTAGTTTAGTGATTATATTCAGAGAAACAGGTGTGAGTTTCATTAGCCAAAATAAAAGCAACCGTGTTAGCGTAGAGCACAGATGATTAAACATGGGAGCGGGAGTGGGAAAAGCAATGACATGGTAGAGTAGTGGGTGTGTACTTCTAGGTGTGTAGTTTATAATCCAGTTTCCCATGTTTACAATCTTGTTTGCAATGGGTATATCGCTATACACTGAATTGGCTCTTGCTGATGAGAGTAGTCCAGTTTGTGTTGTTCATCATGGCGAACGCAATTATGAGATTAGTGAATTACTACCGAAGGCATCATAAGCAGTGTTAAAAATGGCAATGAGCTCTGTATCTGGTATATGATTTGTCCTTTCTAGAGGAGCAACTTGTTGAGTTGAAAGTGATCTTGGCATATTTTCTATTGCACATTGTGTTGGATCCTTGTTAATGGACATTTGGGCGGATGCAAGAAATTTTTGTCTTTCAACATGAAGTTGTTGAGGAATATATGGCAATATTGTACTCTAGTGCATAGCATTGCTTTGTTGCAGAAACAGAGCACGACACCAAAAATAAAACTTTTGCACCTCGAGAATATGTTCTTGAAAGTTTGAGGGAGACACCAAAAACATTGTTGTGCCATAGCTAAATTGTGCAACACAAACACAATTTTTTCGAACTCATACTTTAGAAATTGTTGTTAAGGATACATGTCTTGGTATCTTTAGAAACATTTTAGAGGGTTATGGTTTCTATCCACATTTGTCTGTTGAGGATTAGTTGAATCAATGGTGATGATTAGTCGAGGATTTGTCTATGGCCCAAACCTTTGAATTGAACCAAGCTGTGATCCACTACTAGATGGACATGGACCTTCACATGAAAGTGATGGAGTCATACAAGTCGAATTAGCTTTGGGATCATCTACAAGCCCAATCTCACCATTTGAATAAAGAATTTGTATTGCAAGATTATTAAAAAGCCTTGCACATATTTCGACCCTACGCTGTATCTTAGCTTCAATTTTGTTTGTGTTTCTTTAACTCATTTACGGGAACACAATAAATTGCCAGGGGAATTTACAATCCGTGTGCTTATCTTCAATTTTGTTTGCTTTAGAGGCATTGAAAATTGTAACCAGTGGTTTGGACAAAATCCCTATGGAAACTTTGTCTTCTAGAGCTTACCCCATCTGAGGCATGTGAGTTATTCTCAGGTATTTTTCCCCAAATTTTGCTAGATACATTTAATCCTTTATAGGAATACTACTGATTAGGTTTAATATAAATCGTTGCTTCTAGAGTAGTGATTTAGTTCTATTGGTTATAGTTTTCGCTGATTTAATGTTTGGATCTTTATGTTCACTGTGGTAAAATGTTTTGTTTTAAATTTACTATAAAGACATACAAAAAGTAATTAAAAAAGTTCAGCGGAGTTCATCGTTATCGAAAATCCAAGAAAAACAAGTTTTCACTTTAATTTATAAATATTGGAGTTAACTTGTGTACTATATTAATAAAATTTCTAATTTGTCGAAATTATAAAACTCGATCAACTTAGAAATAATGATGTTGAAATTGATCATTTAAATTAAATTTCTTTTAAAGCAAATACTAAATTATGTTATTAAATTTGTTTATTATGTAAGATAATGACATCAAAGTTTAGTTAAGATGTTCTAAGTAATGCGTGCTACCTGCCTTTCAAAAACCATTAATATGGTACTAAAGAGTAAGCATTTCTTTATAGCCAACTCTTCGAAAGCAAATGCAATGATATCTTCCCAACTCGTGTGTTGTCTTAATATGCATTCTTCGTGAAACACTCTCGGGTCCTCGCCCTGATATTCAATGTCCAAACTTTATTTGGATACAAGATAATAAGTTTTATGCAGCTCATCAAAAATACCTTATCAACCTTATAACAGTTCATCAAAAATACCTTATCAACCGTATAACACATAGTTCCTATTATAGATATCATATATACTCAAACCAATTGTATAATAATAAAAAAATTCATTGATGATAAGTGTTTGAGATAGAATTCTCAAAGATTGTGAGCTTGCAAATCCTATTTGAATCTAAGTTCTAAACCTTAGTGAATTTGAAAGATTCACTTTATACAAGAATATCGTGTATACATAATTTTTCACTATATGTAATGTTTCACTATAATTAAACAAAAAGAGAGGTTAGCTATGTTAGATAAAACATAAGGATTAAGTTATCTAAATTTAGACCAAAAATAAATATAATAATAAAATATTATCGCTACCAAAAATATCTATAATAATAAAAAATTATCGCTATTGTGTTTTGTGTTTTAGATGTATGATAATATATATAATAATAAAAAAATTATTGCTATTGTGTTTTGTGTTTTAGATTTTTGATTGAGGCGCTGGTCTGATATCATGAAATTTAGACTGTAAAGTACAAAAAAAAATAGTAAGATTCTAAGGGATTAAAAAAAAATTAATAAGTTTATCTATATATGCGGACAACAGTGAAGAGGAGACTTTAGACAGAGTTGAGTTGAGCATGCAGACAGACACGAGGAATTAAAATAAAAAGTGGAGGAGACTTCAGACGGAGTTGAGGTGAGGATGCAGACCGACCTGAGGAATTAAAATAAAAAGCTACTACAAAATTCACTACTGCAGGAATTCAAAATTAGGAATTAAAATAAAAAGCTACTACAAAGTTCAATGTTGCAGGAATTCAAAATTTCTTGTTCCACAGAGAATTGCAGCAGAGGAATTATTTCTCTGCACATAACATAGAAAAATGACTTGAAGAATTATGTCTCTGCACATAGCGAAGAAAAGAAACAAAAGAAACATGGCAAGAAGAATTATGTCTCTGCACATAGCAGAGAAAAGAAACATGGCAAGATAAGGATAAGGAGAACATGTTGCCAGGCAATTGAACAACCACGCGTAATCATTCTACAAGAAATTGGGCAGGGACTAATAAGATAATTTGTTACTACTTGTGTATGATGGCAAGGGATTTTAAAGCTTTATGGACGCTCATTTGACGGTTGTCGCACTATGAAAGTGCACAACGTTTATTTCTCAGTGATTACGCGATGAAACTGGGTCCTAGCCTTTAACTTACCTTCGCATCCAATGGTTGCAGGCTTATCGCGCTCCCATCCAATGATCCAACGAATATAATGAATATCATGTTTTTTTTACCTCCGAGCTTTAACGCTGAAAAAAAACGCGATAAAAGTGGTTTTTACACTTACCACTTTTGCCACGCGTCAGACAAAGACCGATATCACGTTTTTTTTTCACAATCCCGCTTACCATTTTTTAAGAAGTGCGAGACCGCTGGTTTTCTGTCTCAAACCTGCCTTTACTGTTTACTCAAGGTTCCACCTTCGCTCACAGTTTCGCATCCTTCGTAACCTCAACTCGGATCTGAATGTGGTTCAATGCCTCTATTCTTCACTCAAGGATCCACAACGCTTGCCATACTTCGATTCATTACTATGAAATGAGATTGACTCCTATTCGATTTTCGATACTCCCTTCACGATTTTATTTATTCTAAATTGAGTTCTCACTGTATCTCCACTCTAGTTCTTCTTTATTGAAGACTGTTTTCAATTCAAACCCCGAGTCATAATTCACCCATTCTTCAAGCATACATTCCACATATCTTGTGATAAAACTCACACTCCAACCAATCTTCAACCCCTTTGCTCTTCTTCACCTTCGAATTTTGGAATTAAATCTTGTCTCTCTCTTGCATCAACGATCCTTTCAGTGATCGTTGATTGAACCCAGGCAACCACACACCTACTCAGTCTTTACAGGGGTATACATGCATTAGTTCAATTCAATTTGTCTACAGTAATTATGTTGAGTTCTCCCACTGTATGTAGGGTATCATTTCAGAGCTCTAACACACAACATTCATCATATATTCATCCACATAAACTCAACCATTCATCATACAGAATTCGATCAAAGAACACATATATCTCAAAATCAAAGTCTTTCATTCATATACATGAAATCAAAACACAACAGCACTCACTTACAACTTCTTGTTTAGCCAGATCTTCTTTTCGATGGCCTTCTATTATCCTAGCATGTCTCTCCAGATCTTCAGCTTTGTTCATTAATAGCTTTGAGGCTTGCAATTATACAAATTGATAGTCAATCGATTTAGCTCCTCCAATGACTCAACAAAACCCTTGGAATCCTCAAATCCTAAGTTTAGCCTAAATACCTAAACAAATTGAAACTGACTTTTCACATTCCTAACAAATCCACTTCTCTCATGTTCTCCAATTACTTGGGAACATTTACAATTTCTCATTATATTTATTCAAAATACTAATAATTACACAAGAAAGCAAAAACATGAGACCCCTCTATGTCTACAAAAATACGAAGTATTTTATTGTGTCTACTGCCCTTGCATCATATTTCATTTATATTTATAAAACTGTATATTATAATATTGTATTTTTTTATTGTAACTTTTGGACTAGATATGTTAGTGATTATTTATTTATTTATAATCTTTTTTCTTATTTTTAATTAAAATATGTTTAAATAAAAAATAAAAAATTTGTTTACACAAAAATTTAAATAAAATTTTAAAATAATAAAATAATTATGAAATTCAAATTACTAAATTCTACACGTTAGTAGTAATGTTTTGAATAATTTTTCGCTGATACCCATATATATATACAAAGTTATAGTGGAAGAAGATGTGTTTACTTTTATTATTTATTTTAATCAACAGTGTTGTTAGTGTCTGTCAGTCCTGTCAGCCACCAGTGATCGAATTATGCTCTTTCATATGGTTGATATGGTTCTAGGGCATTTTTTTTTGTAGTTTCAATAGATTTTCAAATAAAAATTTGATCATTGGTTAGTCTACCTAGGTCAGTACTACTCCTTTCATCTTCATGGTCAGGTAATTACTTTTTGGAAGAGTGTTTTGGGAATCAGTGTCATCATTCATTTTATCTTTCCATGCAGTATCATCATTAGGTCATATTATCAAAATCATGAAAATAGGTCATGTCATCATCAAATTCACCATTGAAAGGAGTAGTGATAGGGAAAAATGTTCAATAATGATTTCTAAAGTTCATTTGGATCTCTATTATAATGTAAATATATGTAATAAGGTTTCTAAGCTGTAGTACACAATCAATTAAATCAATTGGTGAAAAGACAAGGTGGGGCCACATCACCACCAAGGAGAAAAATTGATTTCCAGCCTTTTAAAAGACCAACCCAACATTTCATTTGCTCATTTAACTTTCATGAGACATATTTCTAACACCAAGGAGTTTTCCACCCTTTGAAATCCAGTTTCTTGCCCTGGGAAGCTAAGTTTTCTTGTTGCACTGCACATTTCATTGGCTACGCTACGCTTTTCTCAAGATTATTGTGTTTTTATTCAGGAAGTAAAATCTCTTCTTTCCAGTGGTTTATTCATCAAGGGCAGGTTCCAGCACATCAAAGCAAGTGT
The DNA here is from genome assembly GCA_034641835.2 of Pinus albicaulis. NCBI lineage: Eukaryota > Viridiplantae > Streptophyta > Pinopsida > Pinales > Pinaceae > Pinus > Pinus albicaulis. The sequence continues at coordinate 1,579,235,047 of CM076570.1, forward strand.
GTCAACATACACCTCTCTTTCATTTCATTTCATGCTTGAAGGCTCAGAAATCTCCTCTCCTAGGGTTTCTTGTGTTTTTGTTCAAGGAAGTCTCTTTGGTCCATTTTGTTGAGAAAACTCTCAAATTCATGCTCACTCACCCTCCCCCACCTTCCATATACCTTCCTTGACACTTTCCCTCATCCCTTACCCTAATTTTCATCATTTCCCTACAAACCCTAGCCTACACTACACTTCGCTAGGCTAGGTTTGTGTTTTGCCCTTTTGAACCTCTTCCCTTCACTCATCTCCTAAAATTCCACTTCCCTACACTCCCTAACATCTATCCTTAACCCCCTAAATTTTCCCAAGAATTTAGACACCCAAAAACCCCTTCATTCCCCTCCATTCCTAAAACTGCCTAAAATCCCTTGTTTTCTTACACTAAAACCCTAATTTCCCTTCCTAGTGAGCAAGGGTTTCCCATGGATTCAGAGACTACAGAGCAAAGGAGGCATAAGGGAGGTCAAATCATCAAATATGAACCCACCACAGTGCAGGATATCATGGCTTCACCATTTCCCAAGAAATAATTCCAAGATGCAGGTTGCCTTGCTTTTTTACCAAAAGGTTGAAGAACTTGGTTTTAGTGATAAGCTTACAAACACCTTTGCCACTAGTCTAAGGAGGGATAAAGTAACCATTGCAGGGGTGGTGTTTGCTCTTTTAGCGGAGGCCATTTCCATAGCCACTGGATGTAGAAATTTAATACAAATTATGTATTTCCTGGATTCTCCTAATCTAACAATTATATGCCACTGTTAAATACATAATCGCTTCTACAAAAATCTTTGCGGAATTTAAAACACAATCGCCAATCACACTATCATGAAGAAAGATCAATCACACATAACACATATGTTTTTACCAGGAAAACATAAAGCTAAAAACCCCACTATCATATATTATGTATATATCATGGATCATGAAACTATCTCATACAAAGCTCCAATCCAAGAGCTCTCAGTACATCATACAATTGTCTCACATTGTCATACAAAAATTGGCAAGTTCGTTAGCCAATTTACTGCCTCCAGACAACCTGCCTCTACTGCACAATCCCAGTTGATAGCAATCCTTGAATGAATGGAATCCTACTTGCCTTGACTGCGCAATCCTCACGGGCACATCCAATGTGTGTGTGGTCGCATGTGTGCAACCACTAATGTCACAAATGATAGTCAATCTGTCCCTTTCACCTACATCTCAACTGGGTCTCCACTAGATCTGACATGCATGTAGTTAACAGTAGTAAATCTTCAGTTGCGGCCATTGATTGTGAATTAATTAATAATTAATTCACTTGATCTCTCACTAGTGTATCTTTAGTTACAACTAACACAACTGAGTTTAACTCATTTCACTGAGTTAAACTACTTTACAAATTTCCTAACTACACTTCCAACTCTGTTACAACTTCGAATCACTCAGTTACAACTAAGTCCACTTGCATGTCCCACCAACCAACCTCTTAACTTGAAATTCCTATAACTAACTTATTTGCCACTTCAGTTAACTATTTGAGAATAAATTATTGTTTATTGTCCAACTATTATTAAGGGATAATAATAGTCGACATGCATATATAAATAGACATGCAATCTATAAATAGAACTTGCACATACATCTATAAATAGACTTCATCTATAAATAGAATTTGCTCATGCATCTATAAATAGACATAATCTATAAATAGAATTTGCTCTTGGATCTATAAATAGACATCTATCTAAAAATAGCCTGAGGCTCCATCCTAGTGTAGGTGCATAATTTTCACTAGGATCTTTTTGTTGAATCTCAACACTCCCTCTCAACAAGAAATAGATTATCTTTCACCCCGATCATATCTCTATGGTATTCGAATTTGCTCCTGGTGAACGCCTTCGTTAGAATATCTGCATCCTGATCTTTCGTAGGAATGTACTGAAGCAACATGATCTTCCTCTGCACAAAATATCTGATATGATGATATTAGATATCTATATGCTTAGATCTATCATGAAACATAGGATTAATCGAGAGTTTAATGCAAATATGATTATCACAATAAATCATTGTTGGATCTAAATGAGAACCAAACAAACCAACCAAGATCTTTCTCATCTAGATAGCCTCACATGCATCTTGACTCGCTGCCATGTATTCATCTTTCGCTGAACTAAATGCCATGGATCTCTACTTCCTGCTATACCAAAAAACAACTGTAGATCCAATGCTAAAGATCCCCCCTAATGTGTTATTTCTATCCTATGGGCTGCTTGCCCAATCTTCATCCGTGAAGCCATGCAACTTCACCTCATCCGTCTGTCTGTACCATAAACCATACTCAAATGTGCCCCTCAGGTATCTCAAGACATGCTTGCCCGCCTTCCAAAAGAGCTTGGTAGGATTAACCATAGCTTGACTTAGCTGGTTAACCGCATAGCAAATGTCTCGTCTCATGTTCACTAGATACATTAGCAAACCCACTAACTGTCGATAGACAGTAGCATCCACTACCTCTCCAGAATTAGCATCCTCTTTCCTCTAGTTTCCTGGAAGAGGAGTATCCATGGGTTTGCAGCCCTCCATGTGAAACTTACCTAGTATCTCCCTTGCATACTTGCCCTGAGACACAAAAAGTTCACCATCTAGCTACCATATTTCCAATCCAAGGAAATAATGAAGGAGGCCCATATCCTTCATCTCAAACTCATTTGCAAGGTCCTCCTTGAATGAGTGTATCAGCTGCTCATCACTAGTCAATATTAAATCATCAACATAAAGAACACTGATTAAAATCTTACCCTCCACCACAATTTGGTATAGGTTTGCATTTGCTTCACTTTTGGTGAAGCGCAGTCCGATGAAATAGCTGTCTATCCGAGTGTACGAAGCACAAGGCGCTTGCTTCAGCCCATACAACGCTCTTTTGAGTCGACACACATGCGACTTGCTGCCGAAGATCTCAAATCATTCAGGCTGCTTTATGTACACCTCTTCCTTAATGATCCCATTGAGAAACACAGTTTTCACATCCATCTAATGAATGCGCCAGCCCATCTGCGCTGAGAGAACAAGGATGGTCCTTATGGAAGAATACTGTGTGATAGGTGAAAATGTTTCTTCATAATCTATCCCCTCGATCTGTGAGAAGCCCCGAGCCACAAATCTGACCTTGTATTTCTCAACACTCCCATCAACATCTTGCTTTACCTTGTAGATCCATCTCGAACCTACCACTGATTTATCAACCAACCTTGGAACAATTTCCCAAACACTCTTTTTGACAATGGATTCATACTCCTCCACCATTGCATTTACCCATGTGGGCTCCTGCACTGATTCCTAAAAGGAAGATGGCTCCGGTCTATATCAGCATTTGATTTCACTGAGAGCCATGTATCCCGATGAAATAGTCGGGACACCTGCTCTTTGTCCGCTGCCGTCGTGAAGTAGGCTCCTACTATTTCCGCGCAACATCAAGTCTCTGACCTGTGCATCATCGTCCGTGGTATGCCTTGTGCCGCTCGATGTTTGGCCTACTGTGGCAGGTGAGCACCCTCCACTCCATGAACCTCCTCCTGTGGTTGATCTACATCTAGAGACTCATCTTTGGGAACCAGCAGTTCCTCCTCTGCATGCATGTCTAACTCGCTCTCAAGCGACAATCGCATGGCTTTCCCCTCATCGATTTTTTTATCCTGTCGCATAACAGTCATCTTACTGTTAGGCAAATACACACGATAATTATGGGGTGTTTTTGTGTACCCCACAAAAATCCCAACTTTAGTAGTCGGCTCCAGCTTCTTCCTGGCGTTCTTGGTCACATGCACATAAACAGATGATCCAAAAATATTAAAGTGTGAAACATCTCGTTTCTTACCAATGAAAGATTCTTCAGGTGTACTCATTCCAAGTACTCTATGAGGACAACGGTTTTGCATATAAATCGCAGTGTTGCATGCTTCCGCCCACAAATGCATTGGTAGGCCCTGATCATGCAACATCGCTCGCGCTGCACCCATGATCGTTCTGTTCTTCCTCTCTGCGACCCCATTTTGTTGTGGGTTATGAGGCACTATGAGTTTTCTTCGAATTCCTTCTTTGCTGCATAAGTTCTTGAATTCGTTAGAGATGTATTCTCTGCCATTATCGTTCCTCAGAGCCTTCACTTGCTTCTCCGACTCTTTTTCCACCAATGTTTTAAACTCACAGAACTTTGAGAATGTTTGTTCCTTCTTCTGCATGAAGAAGATCCAACATTTACGAGAAAAGTCATCAACAAAAATAACATAGTACTTATGTTTTGTTGTTGAAACAACTGAGAATGGTCTACACACGTTTGTGTGAACTCTATCTAGGATCACCGAAGCACGATTCTCCTTTTCATGAAAGGTGGAATTTACATACTTCCCCATGGTGCAACCCTTGCACTTATATAACTGAGCAAGTGTTCCCATTGGAATTCCAATAGATATTTTCTGCATGACTTTCAAGGCTCCATGATGAAGATGGCCCAATCGCCTGTGCCATAATTTGCCCTCATCCCGGCTTACCACTTTTTTTGCCTTGCCCATCATGGCAGCACAGCCATCTACCTCCAGCTTGTAGAGATTCTTAACTCGAATCCCTATCCTCTTGGCTTGACCTATTGTTTTATGTTGCAGGAAATATTTTCCATCGCTAAAAACAACGTCATAGCCTTTGTCCTACAACATTGTGACTGAGACCAAGTTTTTCTTCAAACCTGAAACATGCATAACATTTTTCAATTGAAATGGTTTACCTGACTCCCTCTGAAAGGTAATGGAACCAGTGTCAGTCACACTGTATCATCCATCGTTTCCCATCTCTATATACATTTGGAGATCTTTCTCCTCTAAGTCCCTGAAAAGCTCCTTATCTCCCGTCATGTTGAAGGAGGTGCCACTATCCAAATACCACACCGATCCTAATGCACTTGACACCATGCATGGGATCAAGAAGAAGTCAAGCTCAAATTGTGAGGCAAGGGCCTCACCGGCTGCATCATAAGCAACCTTCTTGTTCTTCTTCTTTTGCGGATAGTTAGTAATGAGATGACCATGTTCGTGACAATAAAAACACTTCACCTTGGACAAATCCAACTTCTTGCCTTTAGACTCGGATTTAGAATGGAATTTCTTCCCCTTCCCCTTCTTTTTCTTGGAAGCCAAACCATAATCCTCTTCATCATCATGCTTTGATGAAGAGCCATCTCTGGTGTTCCGCCTGAACTCCTCTTACACTAGATCCGACCACAGTCGTTCCCAATCTGGCAATTTTTCCCGTCTGTTGACAGAGTCTTCATAGCTGTGCCAACTCTTATGAAGTCCTAAGATAGCCAAGCTCACCAAATCATCATCAGCAACAGTTATTCCCACACTCCCCAGTTCATCCCGACATTGGAAAATTTCGTGAGATACTTTGGAATGTTGTCGCCCATTTCCATCTTGATCTTCCTAAGTTTATCTTTGAGCGCCAATTTCTTATGGTTGCTGCTACTTTGGAAAAGATCCGTTAAAGCCTTTCGCATAGCATATGTTGTGGCTTTCCCATGAAGGCTTGAGACAATGTGGTCTCGTACACCTTCCAACAGAATCCTCCTCGCCTTTGCCACTTTATTTTTCCATGCATCAAGTAATGCAACATCCGTCGAAGTAGGCTTAGGAACATCATTGTCAATGAATTCCTTCATGTCATTATCTTCGAGCACCACCTCCATTCTGTCCTTCTAATAAATGTAGTTTGAGCTGCCCTCGTGTGCATAATCTAACCTCAAGCCATTGAAAACCATTTCGATGTTAAATCAGTTGTAGCACCAAGAAAGTCTTTCTGCAAATTCGAATTCTTTCCACCAACAAACTCAACTCTTGCTTCACAATTGCAATCTCTTGTGCTCTGATACCATGTAGAAATTTAATGCAAATTATGTATTGCCTAGATTATCCTGATCTAACAATTATATGCCACTGTTAAACACATAATCGTTTCTACAAAAATCTTTGTGGAATTTAAAACACAATCGCCAATCAAAATATCATGAAGAAATATCAATCACACATAACAAAGATGTTTTTATCAGGAAAGCATAAAGCTAAAAACCCCACTATCCTATATTATGTATATATCATGGATCGTGAAACAATATCATACAAAGCTCCAATCCGAGAGCTCTCAATACATCATACAATTGTCTCACACTGTCATACAAAAATTGGTGGTTCCTTAGCCAATTTACTGCCTCTAGACAACCTGCCTCTATTGCACAATCCTAGCTGATAGCAATCCCTGAATGAATGGAATCATGTTTGCCTTGACTGCGCAATTCTCATGGGCACATCCAATGTGTGTATGGTCGCATTTGTGTAACCACTAATGTCACAACTGATAGTCAATCTGTCCCTTTCACTTACATCTCAACTGGGTCTCCACTGGATCTGACATGCATGTAGTTGACAGTGGTAAATATTCAGTTGCATGTGAGGCCACTGATTGTGAATTAATTAATAATTAATTCACTTGATCTCTCACTAGTGTATTTTTAGTTACAACTAGCACAACTGAGTTTAACTCACTTAACTGAGTTAAATTACTTTACAACTTTCATAACTACACTTCCAACTCTGTTACAACTTCGAATCATTAAGTTACAACTAAGTCCACTTGCATGTCCCACCAACCAACCTCTTAACTCAAAATTCCTATAGCTAACTGATTTGCTACTTCAGTTAACTATTTCCAAGTGCTCATTGAGAATAGATTATTGTTTATTTTCCAACTATTATTAAGGGATAATAATAGTCGAAATGCATCTATAAATATACATGCAATCTATAAATAGAATGTGCACACACATCTATAAATAGACTTCATCTATAAATATAATTTTCTCATGCATCTATAAATAGACATCATCTATAAATAGAATTTGATCATGCATCTTGTTGTAGCCGCTACAACACCACCCAAAATTTTGGGTATATTTAAAATTTCGGGTCCCCCTATGCTCGCTTAGTTGTCAAGGTCTTTCACCGACCCCACATATCAACTTCATCCTAGCGACCTATCCCCAACCCCTCATGAGTTGTCTCGCCATCATGATCAAATGTCGCTGGGGCAATCACGCCATATGTGGGAAGGATCATCCATCGTACGCCCGAACACTCTTGTCGCAGTCGCGCCATGTGTAATGAGATTGCCATGCATACGTTTGAATGGAAACCTTTGTGTGTTGATGAATAAAAGCCTTCCCACTGTAGGTCATTAAGCTTTTGTTCGAATACTTCTCTCGGGCTTGTTGGTTTCATATGTTTTATCTGTCGTCATCATTATCAAGAGTAAATTATGATGTCGTTATGTTCCGCACAGGTCGACCCCACATGTGACAAACTCCTCAGTCGTGTCAGGACATCAAAGGTAATAAAATTGGGCTCAACGACGAGGCCAAAGTGGCGGAACAGGGGAGGACCAGGAGCAGGTGATCAGTACTGTTAAAAGGAGGATGGTGTGATGCACATCGATCAGAAAAGAACCTTTTACGACACTGATGCAAAGGCCTCCTTCATTAATTCGCACCAGATGCTTAAAGCGTTCCGTTTGGAAATGTCTAGATCCTACACCATATCATCTGAATGTCGGGGGGTGCATGCAAAGGAACATATTTCTCCACTTCGATGAATCTAGCCTGAAGTTTAGCTCGGGGAACAAAGCGAACTCAGAATATTTCTCTAGACAATGACAATCTCATTCGAGGCATTCTCGCGCCGGGCAGCAATGCGAAAACATACAGGGTGGTGTGGCAAGCCAACGACAGAGTTTCAAATATGAGAACGCTCCTTTCAAAACAACATGTATGAATCCTAAGCTACATGGTGTGAAATTATTTACGCTGCAAGGAGTACGATGTGGAGCAAGGAAATGACATTAAAACCCTAGCCTCCTTGTTCTTTCATATCCATAAAGTTTGTGTATGTGGGACCATATGAGATGGAGAATGTTAAATTGAACCTAAAGGGTCATGTTTAAATGCATACACCTTTTGTAGCTAGGCGCATTGATGCATATGCAAAGAAAGCCTCCAAAACCACCAGATAGAAAGGGTTCATATCTAAAGAGGCATTAATGTGGTTTGAAACATCTTTCAAAACAAGCAGCCTTCGTACTAGGAGGTAAAGCAAATATTCAAATTAAAGCTAGGCTCGAAGCACATCGGTTTAAAACCATAAGTTCTCTTGGAGCAAAACTCATGATAACACTATAAAGGGCGCAAGGTGATGTTGTATATATTAATGCCAAGCGCAAAACCATGCAGGTTTCAAAACGTATAAAGGGTGGAGTTTGGACTGATGGTAAAGCAACGGTGAACAGCTACATTATGGTCGAAACCTATGTATCAAACATGGCAGCCAATGTTACGAGTACTATGGCACAAATAGTTTAATGATGCAGCCTATTCCACGTGGGGCAGGTAAGATAGCGGTCAACTTTACGTTGAAACCCGCCGCAAGGCTATGTGAAGACACGTGCATGGAAATCAAAGGCTTGTTGGCGGTTTTCCAATCGTGGTCAAGGATCTGAGAAGCAAATATACGTATGCTACGCTCAAACTTTCAGAACCATATGAAAATACATGACAATAGCGCTCAAACATCTCTATGGTGCGGTTTTGACTTACGTTAAAATGTGTTTGAGCAAATACAGAATGGTCACGTTTATGTTTAGGACCTAGAATGGGCGCAAAGTTTCGAAGGTGAACGTGTGGAGCAGATGCACGTATATATGTAGATCGGTCAAACCTCACCGTTGAAATATGCAACACGACTACCTATGAGCGCGAACAGTGTGATGGTGCGGTGTTCAGCCACGTAGGGTAGGTATATATGGCGTTCAACCCGACGTGTGAAACATGGCGCAGAGTGCAGGGACATGCTGCATGTAGCCATAGTTCGATGTTGCAGTTTCAATCCATGGTAAAACAACGATTGCTGATATATAATGGTCGAAACGTATATTTAAAACAAGGAAGCAAATATTATAAAACACTATGGCGCATGTATGACCATTTGCAACCATGTTTTAGAAGTGTAAGGCCACGTGAGATGGTGCAACCCTACACGCGCACGTTGCGGGGAGTCAAACATCCTATGGCATGCCTCGATGTACGTTAAACGTTTGAGGCAGATACATATGCACATGTTCAACGGTCCAAAGGCGTTGCATGGAACCAATGTGCAACATTCACATTGCATGGAAACCAACGTAAGGTGGATATATATATACGTGGCGGTCGAGTTTTCTTCAACTTAAACATGGGCGGAGCGCATGACACGTTGCATGAGCGTGATAGTAGGTTTTTGACTTATGACAAATATTTAAGAGCACATATACACAAACATCAGTCCAACTTTATGAAGGAGACACGGTTCGTGAACCATATGAGCACACATTTCAAATTGGCTTAAGCATTTATTGGCGGGTTTTCAACCTACGTTAAATGCTTGGAGCAGATATACGTTATGAAGCGGTCAAAGTTTTAAGCTAAAACGTGGAACGGATTTACGCCAACACATGCCATGAACATAGGCATTTCGATGACGGGATTTTAAACTGTGGTAAACGTTGGAGCAAAATTATATATACGGTGGTGCGATATATGGTCAAAAGACTGGCAGAATTGACTATCTATAGCAAGGTTACGACTTTGCTGGGAGAAATCGCGCTCTTTCCATCGTATCCTCTGAAGGCCAGTGCGCAAAAGCTAGCTGTTTCCAGAACGCCCAGCTGTCTCCGACATCTAGAATGAAGTTTCCTCCTCGGCATTAAGATATTCGAGACAAAGGAGAACGATAGGAAAGACGCGCTGAACAAACTCAACCGAAATTGCATGATTATTGAAAGGGTATTGCCTGCAAGGTTTTATCATATATTGTTTTCTTACGCAACGCATTGTTACTCTGCGTTCAAAACCACAAGACTGGTCTCCACCTATGGTAACAACGCTTGAAGAAGATGTATATGGCAGTCACGTTTATGATTGAACAGGTCGCAGGGTCGCAAAGATTAGACATTACCCTGTGTTGCGACTCAGCAAATTTTGCGACCCAGCGACTCCTTCAGGTCGCACATTAGCTCAGGTCGCAAGGTCGCAGAATGAGCTGCCCGAGGAGAGTTGCGACTCAGCCAGTCTTGCGACCCAGCGACCCCTTCAAGTCGCACGTTAGCTCAGGTCGCAGGGTCGCAGAATGGTCTGCCCATGGAGAGCTGCGACCCAAGAAATTCTCCGACCCAGCGACCCCATCTGAAAATGCAAATTCATGCTATAATCGGCTCCGTGATGATCGTCCACGTGTTTCATTCCACGTAAAAGCTGCTGAGGTGCTGCACTACATGACAGGCTGCCCAATGCATGCTGCCATGCACTAGAGATAATTTTGCTGCTACGCTCAAGCCAGGGAGCGGAAAGTCATTAAGTCTTGGGACATCCACAGCATTCTTGGCATGCTGCCACTACCTGCCATGCCGAAATATCTCCATAGAATAGAATTTCCAAGAGGAAGAGCGTTGCTAAAATGTGACAGGGTTCAACGATAATATGTGTGATATTATCGATGTCCACATTATGACTTGATCGTTTGTTTACTTGAAGCTACTATAAAACGAATTAAACTGTCCTATCAGCGCTGATTACAACCATTGCCGGCTGCCCCCTATCCTATACGTGTCTTTTGTTATGGAAGACATACACAGCCTCTTCCGCTCTTGTTTAAGACTCGCATGAAGGGTGCTGGGTAGTTTTCCTTATGCGTTGGAATTCTTATTCGGGATCATGGAGTGCAGTGGAAGAACGTTACCTTTGCGCCGGAGTTTTAGTATTGAGAGCAGTCAAAAGCTGCGTCTAAACGTAGAGCTAGACCTTATAAAGATCTGCGATGGCCATGTGATAATAATCACCATACTGTAAGGATGATTAGTAATATTTTCATGCAGCAGTTGTAGCCACCGTATATCATCTAAGTGCGAAAGGAAAAGAAAGGCAAGGAGTGGTTGCTGCTACGATTGAACGTGTTACTGAAAAAGCCATTTAAGTAATTATACTTGTTCAGAAGGAAGCAAGACACCTTGGACACAACTTCGCAAGTACAGAGCAGATACTATTAGGTCTTATTGGTGAAGGAACAGACATTGCATCTAAAGTATTAAGGAATGCAGAGTGCCAAATATGAACCCCACAAAGTTTCTCCACGACAGTTCGCCACATTGGCACATGATCTGTCGCTCTCCAATAGAAGATGGCGAGTATTGCTCTTCCATGAATGGCAAAATCGATGAGCTTGAAGACTTTCAGCGACCACTGAGCATAGGAATGCAGAAGCCCATGCCTATCAAGTGATTTACTCTAAGACTTGAAGAAAACCTTGTACATGGGAAAGATTACGATCCTGGTAGAGAAAGGGCGCAGAGAAAGCTTACCCTCACCTTTCTTTTCGACGATTCAGTAGTTGACCACACAGGGGTCCAAACTTATTGTTTTTCTCTCTTGCAAATCAATTGAAATGCCTTTAAGCATCATTATTATTTCAATCATGGAGATATGTGACCTATGTTACTTTATTGCAGGAAAAACCTTTCAGTCGCACAAAGAGCCAGAGTTTTCCTCAGCAAACAAGGGGACCTTCTCAAAGCAAGTCGCACAACTGCCTAGGTCGCAGGTCGCAGATCTGACAAGGTCGCAGGTCGCACACCTGCCTAGATCGCAAGGTCGCACATCTCCAAGGTCGTGAGGTCGCACAACTGCCCAAGGTCGCAGGTCGCAACATCTGCTGAGGGCGCAGGTCGCACATCTCCAAGGTCGCGAGGTCGCACAACTGCCCAAGGTCGCAGGTCGCAACATCTGCTGAGGGTGCAGGTCGCACATCTGCAAGGTCGCGAGGTCGCACATCTGCCTAGGTCGCAAGGTCGCATATTTGCCGAGGTCGCGGGTCGCATATTCACTGAAGTCGCAGGTCGCACATTGCCCCGGGTCGCAAGTTGCCGAGGTCGCCAGGTCGCTAAGTCGCACCTCTTGGTAAATTCCCGACAGCGCGACCCAGCGACCCAGCGACTAGGTCGCAGGTCGCAACAACGGCTCAGGTCGCAGGTCGCAACAACGGCTCAGGTCGCAGGTCGCAACAACGGCTCAGGTCGTAGGTCGCAGAAAATACTGGGTCGCAAGGAAACCCAACCGTCGGGAAGCTGAAAAGTCAGCGACCCCAAAGGGCAAGCTTTGCCCTATAAATACTTCATTCGGGAAATTGTATAGGGGTTTTTTTCTTTTGGAAACTGAAGAACTACATGGCATTGTATTGAAGGATTATACTCTTACGCATATGAATATAGAGAAACTTGTTAAAACACCCTATGGTTATGATGTGTTTTGCTGTGCAAACACTGTGTGTATTCCTTGTATAGTTTCAGAACATCCTATGATTAATGAAGCTGCACTTTTTATGTCATCATTTATGTGTCATGGCTATCTGTGTTGTGTCAATGATGTTCAATTTATCATTTGCTCTATTAATGAATGTTAATGAACTATTTTGTTAGCATTTCGTTTTATCTTTTAGAAAGTAAAGGGATATCTCGCCATAAAGAACTATTTCTTTTGTGGTCAGACTACCTTATAAGCATTACCCCCAAAGATGTGTTGCTAATGACATCTCCTGAGGTGTACATGCTTTATTTATAGTCTTGCTATGCATAGTGTTTGATTCGGGTTTAATACATCAATCCTGTATTCTGTATCATGTGAATAAGTGTATGTCCGCTGGTTCAATCAGGTTCTTTTGAGACCTAAGGGAAGGCGTCTTAAGCGGTAGCTGGACCCACACCCCGGACGGGATCCCTACTCCAAACGGTTCAAGGTCTAATTGGGACTTTCTACCGGGGAGATCCCCTACTGTTGGCCGGACAAATTTTCCCGTCAACACATCTATAAATAGAAATCCACCTAAAAATAGCCTGAGGGTCCATCCTAGTGTAGGTGCATAATTTTCACTAGGGTCTTCTTGTTGAATCTCAACACTGGAATCCCAAATCATGGGGAGCTTTGGTTCAAAATAAGAGACCTAAACATTGAAAACTACAAGATGTTTTTGAAGCCTCCTTACAAAGCTGCTCCAAAGAACATTTTTTCATTTAGACACTAGCTTGATAAGTATGCCCCTCTCATGAATATGATCATGAAATATTTCACATGTGAGGGTAGGTTCTCAAGGTTATATCAGTACCATGTTAGACTATTGATGCATTTCACCGGTGTCAAGGCTCTTAACCTATCTCACTATCTCTACAAAAGCTTTGTCAAAATGGCAGAGAAGGTACATAGAAAAGGGAAAGATCATCATGGTAGCTTGTTCTATCTTGTGTAATATTCCCAATTAGCCCAAGCTAATGGGAATATACAATTCTGTCTCAATATTTTGTTTTATGAATAAAAATATAAAGGAGGATCAATAAAACTCCTAATCAAAAAAATAAATCAATGCCACATGTGAACATGGACAAATCTGAGCTATTTACAAAAGCACACTTAGGTGTGAAAGAGATTGGAGCACTTGACCAAGTCAACCAGGACCAAATCAACAACGCTGTCTAGATACAGTGAATCTCCTAGAGGTACAACGCAGTTTTAGTTTTAGTAAATCATTGAGATGGTTTACGGTTTGACAAGGCTTTCATCCTATAAGAGGAAGAGGAGGACAATAGAAGAAGGTTGTTGATTGTGCACATTTCTGAATATATTGTCTGTTCAGACATATATCATTCTCTACTGTTTAGCTAAGCATAGTGCTACTTAGCACTTGGGTGTTCCTATGCAGGAATCCCACCTCTTCCATTAAGGAATTCTTGGAGGAGTCTTGCTGATCTCATCCACTATCAGGCATTTGGCCAAAATCATCTTCCAACTACAATGCAGATCCTGTTGAGGGTTTGGTTGTCCTTGCAAGCTGCAGCAAGTGGAGGCTAGATCTACTCAGACCTAGGCCATTTTAGGGCCTCTTTTCAATGGGAAAGTCTTCTATCCCATGGGAAAGAGAGTTCTGAACCTTTGGAGCTGATATTTCAGATCTTGGAATCAGGCCAACCCAATGCTTCAACCTATAGCTCAGTTTCCCTTCCAGGACTGCGTTATTTGCAAGAAGGAAGTTGCAGGGTGTTTTGACCCACTTTTTGAGGAGAGATCTCTAGTGCTGAGGCTTTGCCCTTCACTATGGTGATCCGTGGATTAGATTGCTGATCCATGTATGTTATAGATCTGATCTTCTTCTATTGTAAACATCTTCAGAAATTTCTGAATACTATTGCAGATATTCTACTTTGATCTCAGATCTACTCTCTGTATTGCATGATTTGATCAAAACCCAAAGGGGATCTTGTAAAGGAGCCTTTCTAGTGTACAGATATGGAATAGATCTGATATTTTGTACACAAATCTGCTCTAGATCTGGAGTGTAATATACAGCTGCTGCAGCTCTTATAAATAATGCTGTCAAGCTATTTTGCAGTCAATACATGTGTTGCAGCCCTCTTTCTTGAGGAGTTTCTTTTATTTTTGTCTTCTACATTCTATTGTATACTGTAAAGGCATCATTATGGATCTGGTTTATTGCTGTATATATAAAAGTTGATCCTTCTTATTGGTCTCTTGCTCATGCTCTCAAAACTGCGTTATTTCTGAAGCAATTTGTTGCATATAGCTGCAACCCTTCTCTTTGGGGGTTTTCCATTTATACTAGGTGGTGGGAGGTCTGTTTACCTCACCTAGTTTGATTTTTTTTTTTCTCTCCTTTTAGATCTAGACACTAGATCCAATGATCTAAGGGATCCAGGAGCTGCAAACTCATTTCAGTGCACAGATTTCTAAGGAGTGCGTTATTTTAGCAACCTTTGCTATGCATTCCCATTTTGGGATATTACAGTGGTATCAAAGCATCTTTGTTGGCACAACTTGTGCTTTTATTGAAGAGCCAAAGCCAACATGACCTCAGAAGAAGATGATCCTCTTACTGACAGAGAAAAGAGGTATCAGAATAGAAGCTAGAAGAAATTTGATTACACCAATGATGATCAAGTCAAGGGTAAAGCCCCTGAAACTGGAAGTGATAAAGAAGGAGAAGAGTTTGCAAGAACTCTTTTGGTAGCCATGCAAGATCTTGCTAGAGAGATCAAAGAGATGAGACTGGACAGGCTCAAGGAGTCTCCTAGGAGGTTTCATCCCGATGAAAGCTCTGGCATGTCTCACCACTGGAATGATCAACCAGTGAACCAGCCACAAGCTCCACAACATTCTACTATGCCTACTTTCTTGGCTGTGGAGAATAAAGGACCTCATGAGCAAGCATCCCTTGAAGAGTATTTTGAAGAATATGAGTCCTAGAATTAGAGATTCAAGGACCACTTGAGTTTTCAAGAGTTTTGTCACCTCAAGGACAAAAGAAGACCAAGGTATCAGTATCGAGATGGTGGATTCATTCAGAATCATGATCGACATCACTCTATAGGCAAATTATTTTTACCCAAGTTTGATGGGTCATCCACTAGTTCTGCAAAAGCATGGGTAGAAAAGCTAGATATTTATTTCCAGTTGAACAAAGTCCCTGAAATGGAAGCTATGAAGATTGCAGCGCTACACTTTGAAGGTGAAGCACACAAGTGGTGGTTCCATGGGTTGTCTACATTGGGCCATGCCAATGTGACTGCCTATTATGAATTTACTAGAACACTGGTGGAGAGGTTTGATAGAAAGGACCCAGAAGCACCTTTCATGAACCTTGCAAAGTTGAAACAATTTGGTAATGCAGAATCTTATATCTTTGAGTTTATGAGATTATCTGTTATGGTTCCTGAAATGTCTGCAGCAAGGAGAGTGTACATGTTCATCGATGGCTTGGATGAACCTCTGCATGGGTTGGTTAAATCTACCAAGCCCATTACATTGCATGATGCCATTGAGAGGGCTAGAGACCTTCAATATGCTTTGCCAAAAGCAAAGGCAACCTTTCAGAACAAGCCCTCTTACCTTTCTAAAGGGAAGGAAGAGAAAGCTGCTCCTTCCAAGGAGAGCTCATTCAAGAAGCCTCTTGATATTGAAGTCCGGAGGGAGCTAAGGAAGAAGAGGCTATGTTTCACTTGCCAAGAATCATGGGCACCTGGACATAGATGTGCTGTTGCAAAAGCACACTACATAGAAGTCTTCTCAGATGTTGAGGAGGAAGAAGGAGATGATGAACCAAGGAAAGGTCACAGCGCTGACAATGTTGAGGAAGATCCAACACCATCGGGAGACGGGAGTGGAGATTTTGCTCCTATTGGAGGAACTCTTGCATATTTGAGGGGAGTACCTAAGTACTTGACCTTAAGAGTTCATGGTTCAATCATGAATCAGAGGGTATCTGTTCTTATTGACAGTGGGGCCACCCACAACTTTATTAATGCTCATCTTGTGCAAAGGAGGGCCATACCCACTGATACCTTTGAGGGGTTTTCTGTTCTGGTCCCAGGAGATAGAATAATGCAATGCATGCATTATGTCCCATCACTTTCAGTCACCATGGGATCCTACACCTTGGTGGATCACTTTTTTGTAGTTGACATATCGGGTGCCAATGTTATTTTGGGTGTTCAATGGCTGATTACATTGGTGAAAGTCACCACTGATTGGGAGGCTTTGCAAATGGAATGGGTGGACAAGAAGATTGGTGCACCTCAAATGATCAGAGGCATGCATTCTTACCCCTCACATAACACTTCCACACAGAAGACAGAGATGAATTTGCGTAGTGGAAGTAAGGACCTCACTACCCTTCTCTCATGTTCATGAGATTCTTGCAAGGGACACTTTCATCTAGTGGAAAACCACCAGGGAGGCCACCTGATTCAGTTTTAGTGGGAGATATCTCACTATTTGATGCTCCAAAATCAGATCCAAGAGGGAAGGGAGCATTAGGAGACACAGCTACAACGCTGGAAGGTTTGAGCAAGCACCAGCAGGAGGGAGATTTTCCTCTCTCATCAGCCTCACCATCCTTCATCTCTGATTCTGCGCTGTTGGAGGAGGAAGAGGGAAGGTATGTCCTTCCTATTTTTACCTTTGGCATAAGAAATGTCAAAGAAGAGATCAACAACACGGCAGGCAATCCTTTTGATGCATCATCAGTGCTGTCCTTGTTGGGGAGTGTAGATCTATATTGGAAATCCCAGCTGTTGGTGGATTATTCCAAGGATCTCTACACTTGTATGATGTTTGATGACTAGGTACATGAAGAGGGCTATCTAGTCCATGAGGGAGTCACCTATCATCATGATAGGATCTTCTTACCTAGAGCCTCCAAGCTCAAGGAGAGGATGCTACAAAGGGCCCTCAAGGAGTTCTATTTCAGCCCTACCTATTCTATGAATATCTACAACACTATCATGAGGTGCTTTGAATGGGAAGGCTTTGGAGGAGAGCTACATCAAAATTTTCTAGAATGCCAGAGCTATGTGGAGTTGGGGCAGCCAAAGGACTCTATGCAAGAGTAATTTCAGTTATTTATTCCTTCTCTTGGAAAGGGAGGAAAATTTGTGCACAATTCCATGTATAGAAGAAATATTGATGGTGAAAAATCTAATCATGTAATGCAAACTTCATTTTCTGATTTGATACATTCTTTCACGATGTTGTTGTAGGCCATGACTCCCAAGGGAATGTTGTAACATGTAAATCTCATGGCAGACCTTGGGCCACTGCAATTTCTGAAATTGGCCACTCCCTTGTTATGCAAAGGGAGATTATTTTTCATGATGGGTGCTTCCCAAAGGCACCAAACATATCTCACATCTTCAGCCATGATGAGATAACTTGTGCAGCAAGTGGTGGGAATACCACTTACCATACCTTGATCTGATGCAAGCAGGAGATGCACTACGCTAGCACCCTATGTGGGACTTTGACCCACCTCCTCATGCTCAAATTTCTGTTTGTATGTATGTAATTATGCTTCCATACTTGGATGATATAGTTGTACTTTTCATGGGATTGTATGGAGAGAGGATGGGCAGTTTGTATGTACCATATGGGATGGAAAATCTCTATGCACCTTATGCTACATGCTTTAGAGAGAGTATTGGACCAACCATGTTTGTTTTTGTTGAGTTCTTGACTCCTTGTGGGATGGATCTTGTACATCTCAAGATGATTTTGGAGGAACAATTCATAGAGGCTTGGATTGGTGGGCACTTGGCTTAGGATGAGATCTTGATCTTTGATGGTGTCACCAATGAAGAAGGAGAAGTGTTGCAGCCCTCACCTTATCAGTTGCTTGAGGACAAGCAACATTTTGGAGGGGAGGACTGTGATATTCCCAATTAGCCCAAGCTAATGGGAATATACAATTTTGTCTCAATATTTTGTTTTATGAATAAAAATATAAAGGAGGATCAATAAAACTCCTAATCTGCAAAATAAATCAATACAACATGTGAACATGGAAAAATCTAGGCTATTTACAAAAGCACACTTAGGTGTGAAAGAGACTGGAGCACTTGACCAAGTCAACCAGGACCAAATCAACCGCGCTGTCTAGATGCAGTGAATCTCCTAGAGGTACAACGCAGTTTTAGTTGGAGGCTTCTCATGTGAATGTAGTTAAATCATTGAGATGGTTTAGGGTTTGACAAGACTTTCATCCTATAAGAGGAAGAGGAGGACAACAGAAGAAGGTTGTTGATTGTGCACATTTCTGAATATATTGTCTGTTCAGACATATATCATTCTCTGCTGTTTAGCTGAGGATAGTGCTGCTTAGCACTTGGGTGTTTCTGTGCGGGAATCCCACCTCTTCCATTGAGGAATTATTGGAGTCTTGCTGATCTCATCCACTATCAGGCATTTTTCCAAGCTCATCTTCCAACTACAACACAAATCCTGTTGAGGGTTTGGTTGTCCTTGCAAGCTGCAGCAAGTGGAGGCTAGATCTGCTCAGACCTAGGCCATTTCAGGGCCTCTTTTCACTGGGAAAATTTTATATCCCATGGGCAACAGAGTTTTGAACCTTTGGAGCTGATATTTTAGATCTTGGCATCAGGCCAACCCAGTGCTTCAACCTACAGTGCAGTTTCCCTTCCAGGACTATGTTATTTGCAAGAAGGAAGTTGCAGGGTGTTTTGACCCACTTTTTGAGGACAGATCTCTGGTGTTGAGGCTTTGCCCTTCACTATGGTGATCCATGGATTAGATTGCTGATCCATGTATGTTACAAATCTGATCTGCTTCTATTGTAAACATCTTCAGAAATTTCTGAATACTATTGTAGATCTGCTACTTTGATCTCAGATCTACTCTCTGTATTGCATGATTTGATAAAAAACGCAAGGGGATCTTGTAAAGGAGCCTTTCTAGTGTACAGATCTGAAATAGATCCGATATTTTGTACACAGATTTGCTCTAGATATGGAGTGTAATATATGGCTGCTGCAGCTCTCATAAATAACATTGTCAAGCTATTTTGCAGTCAATACATGTGTTGCATCCCTCTTTCTTGAGGAGTTTCTTCTATTTTTGTCTTCTACATTCTGTTGTATACTATAAGGCATCATTATGGATCTAGTTTATTGCTGTATATATAAAAGTTTATCCCTCTTATTGGTCTCCTGCTCATGCTCTCAAAACTGCGTTATTTCTAAAGCAGTTTGTTGCATATAGCTGCAACCCTTCTCTATGGGGGTTTTCCAGCTATACTAGATGGTGGGAGGTATGTTTACCTCACCAATTTTGATTTTTTTTTGCTCTCCTTTTGGATCTAGACACTAGATCCACTGATCTAAGGGATCCAGGAGCTGCAAACTCATTTCAGTGCACAAATTTCTAAGGAGTGCGTTATTTCAGCAGGCTTTGCTGTGCATTCCCATTTTGGGATATTACATCATGGCTTGGTGAAAATCATTGTTTTTCATTAGCTCACACATCTCAACTTGTCTTGGGATGGATTCATGCTTTCAACTTCACTTTTTCCTACCCCAACTCAATCAAGCAGGTGTTCTACACCATTGAATTCACCGAGGCAAAAAGAAGTGGGTTCCACAAGAAAACCTGTCACAAGAACACCTAGGGTTGAGGTGACTAAGACATACACTAGAGGAAAGAGGCTGATGTTTGCTCCTAGCAGTGTGGAAAGGGATCAACCTATAATAGTTGAAGAGACATCAACACATCAACATGAGGCACCATTGTAAGAAGAAGAACAGGTACATCTTGACACTCACATGGCAGACATAGAGATGCATGAGGAGGTCAAATCATCAGAGAATATCATCAAAGAGAATGAAGCTGAGATTAGAGATCCAAAAGACAAGTTATCAAAGGCAAACTTCATGATTACATTCCTTCAGCAAGAGAACAAACAAATCCAAGTCAAATAACTTTTGCTTAGCAAGCCCAAGGAATATTTGGAGAAGGATGGTGGCAAAGGTAAATAAATGGTGGATGTTGATGAGCTTGAGGATCAGGAAGAGAAAGTCAAACTAAGGAGGCCGAGAACAAAAGGTCTCAAGAGGCAACAAGAACAAGACGCTGAACCATCTCCACCACTAGATCAAGAAGACTTCGATGACCTAATTGCAGCAAAAATTGAGCAAGATAAGGAGTTTTGGCTTCACAAGGTCAATTTCCACCTAGAGAATCTTCTTGATAAGGCTAACATGAACAATAATATTTAGAGGCACATGGTCATGCACTATAGCATAAGGAACAAGATCTCTCAAATCAGAATAAAGCATTTGAAGAAGAAGTTGAGGCAAACCCTAATGAGGAAAAAGGAGAAGGAAAAACTTGATTTGTTGGTTGAGGCATCCCTAATTGCCTAACATATCATCATTTAACTTCATGGGGCAAGTTGAGACAATTTTTGAGAAAATTTTGTAAAATTTTGAAATTTTGGAAGTTTTTGGCTCAAACAGGAAATTGCAAATAGCCAAAAGGCGTTGCACTTTTCCCTCAGAGGTCAAAATCACCTAAAATCAACATATATGGATAGGATAGGACCTAAATAACTCATATATATACTTTTTGTGCCATGTCAGCATCCAGGTTGGGAGAAAATTGCAAAAAACATGCCAAAAACTCACTTTTTACCACCTTTTTGACCCAGGCGCTGTGCTTTTGGAGTAACCTTGGGAGAATGATTTTTTCTCAGCCTTGGAGAGGCAATTTTTCTTGATTAAGGAGTCTATGGAAAACTAGGCATCATAATATTTCCAATGGTACATTCAAATATATATACTTTTTGTGCCATGTCAGCATCCAGGTTGGGAGAAAATTGCAAAAAACATGCCAAAAACTCACTTTTTACCACCTTTTTGACCCAGGCGCTGCGCTTTTGGAGTAACCTTGGGAGAATGATTTTTTCTCAGCCTTGGAGAGGCAATTTTTCTTGATTAAGGAGTCTATGGAAAACTAGGCATCATAATATTTCCAATGGTACATTCAAATTAGGATTTGGATCTGATGAAGGCAGTCGAAAATGCCTTGCAATATGGCGTTGCGCTTTTCCCTAAAGGTCAATTTTTCGAGTTCCTTTAGTCAAATTTGGTTTTTAATGATGTAATTATTCTTGTTTTGAGTTGAAATGATGTAGATGAATGTAATTAGGCTTGTAAATCTCATTTTGATGTAATTTTGAGGATCATTACTGAGGGGTAGGTCAATCAAAGGCTAAATGGAGAGTTTGTTTTAACCTCCCTAGTCTTAGGTTTAGTTGGAGAAATTAGTTAGAAAATTATATATTATAGAGCAATGGAACACATAAAATATGCGGAAACACAAACACATAAATTACATATAAAGCAAGAGAGACACAAATATATGTGGTTCACCCAACTTGGCCTACGTCCACGGAAACAACCAGTCCTTCCTTTCTATTATCCAACAAAATGAAGAGACACAACCTACATCAGATCTGCTGTAATATCCTCTACTCTCTCACACAGTCCCTCTTGCTATTTCTCACTCAGAGTATACACCCCATACACAGACACAATACCATACCCTCATACAATAGAGGGGTTTCCTTCTAGGGAAAAAAACCATAAATCAAACATAACTTCTATCTTCAGATCATCCACCTAATGAACGACCCATATTTACTACAAAATTACAATATTTTACAAGGAAATTTTACATCTGTTTTTAGCCGCTGCCCCCCTGGACCCCCTGACAGCGATAAAACGACATGCGACGTTGCCGCCTTGATAAGAAAATGGGTCCAACGTGGCGATACATCTAAATAAAGAAGATAATCAGGCTCCACACCCAACAAAATTTGTGTAAACTGATCCTATGTTGATGGATTAGACCCCTGAGAGAGGGGAATATGGTTTTTTTCTATATGTATCTAGATTTCATTCAGAATCAACGATGGACATGAGCAAGTAAAAGACTTGGAGCTTTGTGTACAATTGATATTTGCAGAAATACAAGTTCAGTTGCAGCGATTATATAGGGATTCATGTGGTATGCTTTTGTGGCAATTTTTTTCTACTGTAATTCACTTTTATGAATGATTGATTCATTTTCTTTCCATATCTATGCTTTCAGTGATCTTCCTATAAGATGTTAAACAAATTTCTTTGAACTTATGCTTTGTTTCGGTAGGAATTTCAAGTTTATGTTGTTCATCTTTTGATAAATGAACTCATGCTTGTCATGCTCATTTTGATCTATAGATTTTCCAACCTACACTACAATTTACAACCTTAAAATTTCATTGAACATACCTGCCATGCCCCTTTGTATCCCTGCAACTAGAATCTTTAGATCTGACCTATTTTCCCTGGCCTCTCCTCCTTATCCAACAAAAACCCTAAATTTTCTAAACCCTAGAGCTCAGACCTAGCCTAATATATTTACCCTTCTTCAGTCATCTTTTGGTTGAAAGATCATAGAGAGAGCCCTTTCTGATTTGGTAGGGCTAGCTACCAAATCCCAAGTGGTTTGAGGTTACCTCTGTCGGTTTTCATTCTCAGCCTTGGAACGCTGTTGAGGATAACAGGTCTAGATAAAGTTTAGAAATAATATGCCCATTATATCCTTTGTCTTAGTCAATATCGATGGTTTAGGGGTTAAGGCACCCTGAATCGTCGAATAAATTATTTTTTAATTTACTTACACGATGATCAAAAATTGGATGTGAAGAGCCATAGGGCGTTATGATGCATAATACATATTTTTTAATTGATAAGCGAGTCGGTAATTGGAAGTAGAAGAGACCACAACAGGGGCTCCCACCTCCCATATTACAATGCCTATCTGTAATGCACATTGTCCATTAAATTTCACTTCTTCTCTACGCCTCGTCGATGCATATCGTGTACAAAAGGACGACGAGGCAACACTTTAGATATAAGAGATATTACTGTGGTATTGCTCATTATAAAACGGTACGAGGTCTGAAAACATCTCTTGAGTTTTTTTAGCATAATTTCTTGGCTTTGTTTCGACAAATAACTGAATTAGGTTTCATTCTGCATTCACCAATCACGTTACTATTATGTTTGGTTAGCCTTTTTTTTCATAACATGCATAAGGTTGTTGTATTTTGTTTTTCTAGGAGGGAAATTTAACTCTATTGGAGTATGTGAATATGAAGGGAAGATTGAAGAGCATAAGGAGGTGTTGGTGCCGATGACAAAAGATAAAGAACAAATCCGCTAAATAGGGTTTACAATTTGTCCGTGATTCTAAATTATAACACTTTTATTTACTGCCACTGAGGTATAATGCCCTAGATAAACAAAAGCTTAACACATTTACTAGTGTTGCACATTAAAATTCAGGACTTGAAAATATAATGTTTAGGTAACCTGAGCTTCCTAGAATGATATTGGGCAATCAAAGCTACCACTATGATCTTGTGAAGTCATAGCTACCACTCCCTCGACTCAGGGAAGCCTCTTACAGAAATCCACTCCATCTCAGGTTGCCCCATAAGGATTCATTCAAGTTGCAAACAATAAGATCTTTAAAAGAGATTTTTAGTTTGAAAGAATTGTTAGGGCGAAATAGCATGTAATATTCCCCTTTCTTGATATGGTCAAAGTGGATGGAATCTACCCATGGTATTTACAATGGTATTTACCCATGATAATTGCCTTGTTTCTTAAGGAAAAACAATAAAGTAAAGTTTCTAGAGAGTCCATCAAGTGTATAAAAGGGGATAGGAGCCTGACAGTGGGGGCATCGTGACTTGTCTATGTATTTTTGTTTTATTGGGAACTTGTCATGGCCAATGCTAGCTTGATCCAGGGAAAAAAACCTCATGGTGACATTTGTTGGTGGATCCATCCAGTGTTTAGATTTGTGCTTTAATATCTTTATTTTCTTGTTCATCAAGAAGTTGTGTATGTCGAGGCAGGGGATCCCTTATTTGTTTGTATTTAGGCATGTCTCATTTTCTAATTATTAATTGAAATAAGTTTTGCATTCTTCTATATCCCTTCTGTGTTCAGTGTTTTATTGAAAATATTTGTATTATAACACCTTAATGTGCCATATTTGTTGATTATTTCATCATTTCAGATCTTCTAGTGGTATCAGAGCTTCTTTTCCTGCCAACTCGAGGGTCTAAGAGAAACTAGTATTCGGTGATCCTCCATACTCACCCTAATTAGAATCTCAACAATTTCGATGGTTTTTTTTAGTTACCCTAATTGGCTTATCACTATTAAATTTTATTTTGATGTTTGAGACGCCATTGTGATTACTATTTATGAAGTTATTCTTATTGAGGCCACATTATTAATTGAAACACGAGCTGACAAGGTCCATACGAATGACAAAGAAGTTGATTTGAGGCATCTTTATTTGTGGCAAAGACAACTAAATATAGTATTAACAAGGGGAGAGAAAATATAGTTTCTCCTTGCAGATTGAGTCCTTCCCTAATAGGCCAAGTTGTGGCATCTCGTCCAGAGGATCAGAAAGGGACTAGGTTGATCAAGCATAGGGCGCAGGCATTTGGCACTGCCATACCACTAGATATGTTGATCAAGATCTCTTCAACTACCGGAATTAACCAAGACCTTTTACTTCTATGATGTTAGAAGAATTTAATTTAAAAGAGCATGAAAAGCCACATGTGCATACTATAAATAAGATGAAACATGACGACAATCATCAAATCAAAGTACACAAAACACATTGATAACTAATTTCACCTAGTGTGGATTACATCTTCGAGCCCGGTGTCAAGAGAGTGGAGGTCGCTTCATTAACTTTTTCTAATAATGATTATGTACATGACATGTTCTTTGTCATTACAAGGATGAATACCCTCAACCTGAGTGGTGTGTCTCTCCACGAGATTTTTTCCCTACAGGAATTCTCACTCAAATGGTCTTTCCTACAACATGGCAAGCTAATGAAATCTCACATAATGTGGCAACAAATATCCCTCAACATAATGGTAATCAAGGATCTCAATACTACAACCATAATCTCAACAAAATAAAAGAAAAACATGACATAACTACATCATATACCTCCACTTTTGAAGATGGTTGAAAAATGCAAAGCTCAGCTGCTGAAATGGATTGCATCACTGAATTCCTGGTGATGAGTGGTGTAAGATCGACTGTAAACTTGTCCAATTATGACATTGTCAAATTTTGGACCCTCGGGAATCTTGAAGATTCCCCAAGGATTCCTTCCTGAAGATGGTTGGAAAATCTATTGCCTGGATGAAGATTCTGAGCACGTCACTATGCTCCTTGAAAAATTCTGAGAAAAATGAGTATAAATTAGGCCTGATTCTGACACTGGAAAAAAAAGCCTCCAAGGGAATCTAAAGATTCTTCAAGATATTCTTAGTTGATGGACACCTGCATTTCCGCTGCTCATATTCTAACTGCACGATTGGACTCCTGGCAAGAAAATGTGGAAAAAGGACTATCCACTTGACAAATTTTGTCACTGCCATCTTTGGCACTCCAGGGGAATCTTTCTATCATCTTGAGCTTCTCAAGTTCATGGTTCCACATCTTTCCCTAGGAAAGGTTCCACTATGGTCATGGTTCCTTTGGCTCGCAGTTTAGCCTTGGTCATGGTTCCCTTGGCTCGCGGTTCTGTGCTTCCAAGTTCCGCCTCTCAATTACGCTGCTTGTCCGCTAGTTCTTCCCCTCAACCATCTACGAGAAGGTTGGTTTATATGGTCTAGGGGTGGTAGACTTTACAAAGCCGCCACCCATGGCGGAGCGGTTTGACAGAGGATTTGTGCTGGCGAGGTCAGGGGTTCCAACCCCACCTACCTTGGCATATAGTTTTGATTGTGTGTTAAATATGGGCGCGGTTGGTATAGTGTATAATCGGTGGTCGATTGTTATGTTTCGCCGTTGCAAATATATATATGTTGTCTATAGTTTGGTGGGTGGGGTCCGCTCCACGCAGCCCTGACCTAACCCATTTGGAATTTTTGGCATTGACCACTATTAATACATAACCATAGTGTGGGGGTGGCAAGGGTGGCAACCCACACCCCTTTTTTTTTATAGTGCGAGGATGGCAAGGGTAACAACCCGACCCCCTTTTTTTATATTTTGTTTTTTTGTTTGTGAATATAATGAATTGATTTTTCTGATTTTGTCAATTCTGAGGGTTTATAGACAAATTAGTCATTCTATAATTTTTTCCACTTTTGGGATATAGATTCCATGCCTCGTTCCTAGTCATTTTGAAGCCTCCTTAACCATGCCAATTGGTCAAGTTTGACCCAAATTTTTTTCATGAATAACTTTACCATACGAACTCGAATTCGAGTGTCGTTCACACGATTTGAACTAGGGTGCCGAGCACTACAATCTGGTTCTAGTTTCATTTCCATCTGACCACTTTTATTTTTGAGCTATTTCTGGATTCTGAGCGTGTTTGGAGCCACCTGGATCATTTGTGGTCACTTGTAATTGTGTAGGAGTTGTGGGCCACAACAGGGACAACTGTCTACACCATTAATTGTCCAGGGATACCACTGCCTCAACACTATGATTTAAGAGAGGGTTGAGAGTGGTCATAGAGGGCTGAGCGTGTGGCATACGACCAATCCACAGGTACATTGAGCAACGAAGTCATATGTAGTTGAAGTTGAGTCGGTCGTAGGAGAGCCTTTCCTCAAAGTCAAAGAGCCACTATTAATCGGTTTTTGTAAAGAACACGCAGTCAATTCATAGGTTGACCACTTTATCATTTAATCATTGGTTGATGGGTACCATGACGTTTATGTCTAGTTTTATCTACATGTGCTTAAGGAGTGTGGGTTGACTAGAATAGTAACACTGTTAGGTCCCTATATTACTAGTATAGCCCCTTATTGTTGTTAGTGTAACCCCCTTATTGTTATTATTGTACCCTTGTAACCCCCATTTTGTTATTATTGTGCCCTTAAATTATTATTGTTAGGTCGGCTAGGATTACATTGTGGCCCACTAGGATTACATAGCCCCATGGACTCCTATATATAGATAGGAGGTTTTGTAAATTGTATCATCCAAGAATTGTTCATTTATGTAATGTATTGGAGGTTGCCCCCTCGAAGTGGCTTATTTCTAAGGCGTTGATCTCTCTTTTCTTCTATTTTTGGAGCTGGTTACACAACAAACACCGCCGAGGCTCATCTTCAATTGAGGGCATTGGTTTCTCTGATTTATCTACAAGGGCAAGCCGAATCTTTTGTTGTGAATGTTGGAAGGGCATTGTTCTGATTCACACCAGTTTGTTGCAGGTTAGAGATATCACAAATCAGATCCATGTCATTTCAGTAGAGGATAACAATGTAAACTTTGAAACAAGAACGCTGGAAAAAAAACCCCAAAAAACATGAAAAAGAACCTAAAAACAAAAAATGTTGATGCTAGAATATTGTTTGTTTTGTTTGTAAATTTTCAATATTTTTTAAAAATGACAGTAAAAACCAATAAAAAACAATTTGTTTTGTGCAAAAAACACCTTGAAAATAAAAGATGTTGATGTTGGGCTAACATTTCTTTTTTTCGAGGTAAAATTTCAACATTTTTTAGCAATGACGTTAAGAGTAAAATATCATGACTTCGAAAAGCCTTAAAATTCCAACAATTTTAGGGATGGCATTAAAGATAAAATACCACGTTTCTTAAAAGCCTTAAAATTCAACAATTTTTTGCCATGGTGTTAAAAATAAAATACTTTTAACTATTTTCAACCATAACATTAAAGATAAAATATCATGACTCAAAAAAACCTTAAAATTTTGACAATTTTTCAACCATGACATTATGGAAAAATTTTATGACTAAAAAAACTTTTAAAATGAACACCTAAATGAAATTGTTATTATACTAAGAGTATTTTCCTTTTTAAATACTAAAAGTATGAAGAATTTAATATCTTAGCCTAAGACAACTTGACACATTGCAACAAAAATTTAAAATTCAACCATCTAATTGACATGCATTGTAGGCAAACTCAACTCATTGTAATGAAAACTTAAAGATCAACCATGAAATTGACACATTGTGAGGGTGATATCGATCCTTTATGATGAAAATTTTAAAATCAATAATCAAATTGACACGTAATGAGAATAGATTGCTGGTTGAGGATTGACACGAACCTTGTAGGAAAAAATAAAATCAAACAAAATAATAAATAAATAAATAAATAAAAATGAAAAATACAAAAGAAAACAAAGATTAAAACATTGAAAAAAATAAAAAATAACAAAAAGTTTAAAAAATAATAAGAAGTAAATAAAAATATATATTAAAACAGAAAAAATAAAATTTAAAACATTAATTTTTAATTTTTATTATCCATTATAAAGACATAATATTATCCATTATAATAATATTATAAGAATTATTATATTATAATGGATAGTATAATACTTGTTAGTTAAGTATTATATTTTCCATTATATTGTATGGATAATATAATGCTTGTAGTTGTTTTATGTTTTATTTTTTTGGGCTTATTGTTAACAAGTAAATACAAATATATATTAAAACATAATTTAAAAAAAAAAACATGACCCCCAAAAAATAAAGATTTAAGAAAAATAAAAATAAAAACAAAATCACAAAAAAAAACAATAACAAGCAAACAAAAATATATATTAGAACATAAAAAATTTAAAAAACATAACAAAAAAAAATCCTTATTGTGCCTATCTTTAAAAATGGGGACAAAATCGTTCCATCTAACTACAAGACCATTATGATTAGCCACACCCTTGCCAAGCTTTATGGGCTCATTTTGGAAAAGAAGCTTAGCCTCTGGATTGAAAACAAAGGAAAAAGAGCTAAAGGACAAGCTGGTTATAGGAGACATAACTCGACTATTGACCATATTGTCACTCTTAGAATCATTGCGAAGGAATACCACAATAGTAAAGTCGATCTCTTCTATTATTTTGTGGATTTTACAAAAGCTTTCGACACTGTTCCTTGAGATAAAATTTGGGAGAGACTTAAAGGGATCATGGTCCCTCCTAAGTTGAGGATTGTTGCGATCCGTCTCTACGAGACTGTCACTTCCAAGCTTAAGACCAGCGAGGGGTGGTCTAAAGACATTAAATGCAATATCAGAGTTAAGCAAGGGTGTCCCCTATCCCCTACCCTTTTTGGCATATACATTGATAAGCTAGAAGAGTGTCTGGAAACTGCGGGATGCAAGGGCACCGAGCTTGCTGGTATTCTCATTGCTCATCTCCCATATGTTGATGATATTGTTCTTCTTGCAAAAAGCCATGATGAATTTGACAAGCGGCTTTAGGCTCTTCATGTCTACTGTTCCAAGATGGGTATGATAGTTAATACCGACAAGACTAAGTCATGATCATTAAATACAAAATGACCACCCATGGTAGTTTCGTGTAAAATAAGTAGTGCTTAGAGTAGGTTTCTTCTTATAAATATTTGGGCATTGACTTCCCTCATCAACTCAATTGGAATTATAGCATCGAGAAAAGGATTATTAGAGGTTGGAAAACTTATTATGAGCTTGAAAAAAATTGTAAGTCAACCGATCTTTACATTTGGAGTAAAAAGAGGTTCCTCTTCGAGACTCTTGTCACCCATGTTGTCTTATACGGATGTGAAGTTTGGGGTTGCAGTATATCCAGAGAGTCACGGAGGAATATTGAGATGACTCAAAAGAAATTCATAACCTACAACCTTAACATCAAGGGAAATAATCCCTCTCCTATTCTCTTGATCGAAGCTGGTTTTCCCCCCAATGGGAGTACAACTTTGTTTAGATATCTGATGTATAAGAAGAAGCTTTACAACATGGAATCCAAAAGGCTCCCAAAAATTGCTTCTAACTGTAGTAAAAACCCCCACCTTCTCCTCAAGCGCGGGTGGCATAAGGATGCCTAGTCTTGGCACAACCATTGGGGAATTAAGGAGGAGCTCAGTATGGAGAGCATAGATAGTGTCAAAAATACTATTACCTCTCCAAGTTTAAGGACAAGCAATGGGATGATCAGGAGTTGGTGGGTAAAAGGAAGCTAAGATACTATAAGGAGGTGATCAACCCCACCCTTGGTAATCAAAATTATCTCTTTGTGTTGACCAACACTAAGATAAAAATGAACATCGCTAGGATAATAACTAATTCTCATGAGATTTGGAGTGAGATTGGGTGGTGGTCTATTCCCAAGGCTCCCTGGAATGATAGAATCTGTCAGATTTGTGATACTAAGTAGGTGGAAGACGAAAAGAAATTCCTTTTATACTTCCCGGCTTGTATTCACATCCACTCTCAATTCCCTAACATTTTCCACACTTCCAATCTTCTTGACCTTTTAAGACAACACACCTATAGCGATCTTGGAACACTTATTTCCCTTCTGTTTGATCATAGAAACAATATTTTTCAAAATAAAACTTAGATTCTTTTTCCTTTCTTGAGGTTTAATAGGCCACATTGGTCTTAGTGGACGTTAATCATCATCATCATCATATATAAAAAATACAAAATAAATCAAACATAAAAAAATTGTAAAAAAAAACATAATTAACTTATGAAAGATAATTTAAAAAAAAAATATTCCAAACAAACATAGTTTAAAAAGAATTTAAAAGATTAAAAAAATATATATATTAGATAATTAAAAAAAGAAGAAAACAAACAAACACAAAAAAACACTAAAATTAAACTAAAAAAAAAAAAAAAAAAAAAACATTAAAATAAAATAAAATAAAAACCTAAAAATAAATAAATTTAAAAACCGAAATGACATTTTCTGTTCATCCTCGGGCTTCTTGGGTTCCCCCTCTTTTAACCCCTGGTCCTCTTTGTCCCTTCCTATGGTTTCACCCCTCTGTTCCGTTATCCATTGCCCTCTCCCCTCCATTTATTTTGGTTTTGGTTCTAGTAATTTTTGTTTGAATGTTTTAAATAATAATAATATTACAAATGGTAATAATAATAATAATAATAATAATAATACTTCAAAAGTAATTAGGAAAGATTGTGCAATTGTTCTTAAGAAAGCTAGACTGCCTAAAAGAAATATTAGTAAATCTGAGCATGAAGTGCTTAAATCCCTTAATCAAAATCCTAATATTGTTGTTCTAAAAGTTGATAAAGATGGTGTTTTTGTAATCATGGATAAATATGATTATAAAAGGAATATGCTTGACCATCTTTGTAAAAAGGACAACTATAGGAAGCTTTTGAAAAACCCCCTTAATAAGGTTTCTAAGATTGTGGAAGCTGCTATTAAATCTAGTAGCACGGTGGGATCAATTAGCCATAAGCTTATTGAAAGCAACCCTGTCACTCCTAGAATTTATGGGCTTCCCAAGATCCATAAATAAGGTGTCCCCCTTAGACCTATTGTTAATAAAATTGGTGGGCCCACTTATCTCTTAGTGAATTTTCTCGCTTGTAGGCTTAAGCCTCTTGTTGGTCATTCTAATTCTTTTGTTAAGGATTCCTCCTCTTTTGTTAACGAGTTGAAGAATTTAATGTCAGGCCCTAACGACTCTCTAGTTAGTTTTGATTTTGTCTTGCTTTATACAACCATCCCTATCAATGAGGTGGTTAAAGTGATAAATCACATTACTGATCTAGATACTGCCAAATTGGTTGAGATTTGGCTTACTTATACTTTCTTCAACTTTGAAGGTGAGTTCTATGAGCATACGTGCATTGTTGCCATGGGTTCTTCGCTATCTCCTATTGTGGCCAACCTTTTTATGGGAGATTTTGAATCTAAAGCCTTGGCTTCTGCTCCTTTCAAGCCTAAGATTTGGAAGTGGTTTGTGGATGACACTTTCATAAACTGGTCTCATGCTCGTTAGGAGTTAGAAGATTTTCATTAGCACATAAATGATTAGTCTCCATCTATTAACTGCACTATGGAAACTGAGATTGATGGTTGCCTTCCTTTTCTTGATGTTCTAATTTCTAGGAATGATGATGACTCTTTTTCCCACCAAGTATTTCGAAAGAAGACCTATACAGAGCAGTATCTTCATGCTAGTTCTCATCAATTTCTAGCTCAAAAGGTTGGTGTTCTCAACACATTAGCCACTAGAGCTCTTAGGGTCTCTGATGATGAGCACTTGGACGAAGAAAAAGCCCATCACCTAAGAGTTTTTAAGATGAATGGTTATAGTAAGTGTCAAGTTCGTAAGGATTTCCTAAATGTTAGCAGAGGTCCTAAACCAAAAAAAGATCTTGGTGAATTAGTTGGTAATGTTAAATTGCCATTTATACATGGCACTACTGACAAAATTGCCCGGATTTTAAGTAAGAAGATGATCTCTTCCACCTTTATACCTTTGAACACCATTCGTAGTTCCCTCAAATCGGTTAAGGACCTGCTGGACCTCAAAAGCGTGAAAGGTGTCTATTTGATCCCATGTTCCTGTGGGATTCCCTACATTGGAGAAACCTGCCGCTCTATAAATAAGATGATTCAAGAGCACACTGCTGATATTTGGCATTATAGGACTTGGTCCTCTACTCTGGTTGAGCATGATGGGAAAACTAAGCACCACATTTTTTTGGAGGAGTCCAAGGTCATTGCTAGGGTTGAGCAGTTCCATCACTGCAAATTTAGGGAAGCGGTTGAAATTGAGAAAAAGTCTAATACTTTGAATCGGGATGACAGGTGGAAAATTAGCAGTCGCTAGATTCCATCCCTATTCTCTTAGTTTGGTTCATTTTCCTTTGTCCCTCATTTTTTATCTCTCTTCTTTTCCTTTTTTTGATATGATTTTTATTACATTCATGTTTGTTTTTATATATAGTTATAATAATATTTATTATTATTCTGCAGGTGAGTTTTAGTTTTTTTTTTTCCCTTATTATTTTATTATTTTTATTAGGGTTTTTGGCCTTCGTGTGTTGTTTTTATTTATACCTTGTTTTAATGTTATTTTTTAGGTTTATTTTATATTTATTATTAATTTATTTAATTGTGATTTTTTAGTTATGTTTTTTGTTTGTTTAACCTTATTGGTGTTATTTTTACTCATTTATTATTTTTACTATTGTATTAGTTTATTAATTTTTCATTCAATTTTAATTAATTTTATACTTTTGTATCTGTGACTAACTTTATTGACTAGGTTGAATGTTAAATTGTGTTGTGTTTTATAATTACTTTATTAAAATTGGTTAATTAATGGTGAATTTTTTTTCTTCATTTTGTTTTTTTTCACAAAGGAAAAATTCGTAATCTTCCATTAAGTTAGAAAAATTACATGTTACATTTTACAAGTATGCGATCCAGTAGCTGCATATATAAAACTGACTGCAAGTATCATCAGTGATATTACAAAAACTTTTAGAAGAGTTCCAATAGACAAAGTAAGTTTGGTGCATAACTTACTAGTAAATGGAGAACCCAAAAAACAAAATAAAAGGCTGTTTTTTTTTACAGTGGTTGTGGTATATTTGCCGGAGAACATGTATCAAAAATATATATATAGTTAATATTCAAAATTTTATAATAAAAAATTGCAGTTTATAAGCCAACTGCATGCGGCTCTCGTATTGTCTCGATGAAGGGCCTATGGAAGTAACTGTACACCTGTGCAACAATGTGTTATGTAATGTGCCAATCTCCCCAATTTAGCTCTGCAACTTCCTTGGAAAGTTTGTTTGCCACTTTGTTCCGATTCCTGTAAATATGAGTGATAGAAATGGAATCAAATAATGATTTGAGATGATGAACCTCCCTCAGTAAAGAAAATAGTGTGTGCGAGTGACACTGTGCAAGTGAGTTGATCCAATTTATCACAATAAGGGAGTCGCCAAAAATTTGAAGGGTGTTGCAATTTTTTTCCCGGGCAAATATTAGAAGGAGTCTTAAACATTAAAGTTCGGCGAAATTGTTTGTACCTTGGTCCAATCCCATTTTGAGGTGATAATAATGGAGCTCATTGATGTAGAGTGTAGCGCCCCCCCCCACATCTCTGATGGTTAGCCGCGCCATCAAAATAGGCCCAAGGCCGAGTACGATCAATAATTTACGGAGTGTCAATAGGCACAGGTTGATGGTTGTCATCATCAGGAATCACTCTATAAAAGGCCACTGTCAGTGAACAAATACAGTCACCACTCACCGGTTTGTTTTCAAATATGTGCAGATTCCTGTGTATCCATAATTCCCAAGCAAATATCAGAGGAAGGTTACACATTTTAGTGACTGTAGCGTTTGACTGCCACCAAGTAGTCCAGGCATCCACGATGGTAGGTCCATGCCAGAGTTGTGAGCATCCCAGCTCATGTGTGACAAGTAGCTAGATGCGTTGGATGTAAGGGCATTGCAGAAAAAGATGCAATGCATCCTCTGCATGTGATAGGCAGTAACAACATTTGGAGGGTCCGTGATAAGCACGTCTATGAAGGTTTTCGACCATAGGAATGCAATCCTAAAGTATACACCAGAAAAGTAATCGGAATTTATGGGGGGCCTTAAGTTTCCAGATTGCCTGCCACCACCAGAGCTTTTCATGTTGTTCCTTGTGAATGCAGAGTGTCAAATAGCCAAATTTAGGAGTATAACTGCCCTTTGGTGAGGGAGCCCAGATCAGTTGATCCTCCTGATCCGACAGACGTATGTGTGATGCATGTAAAGCTCTAATATACAGAGCCCAGTCACGCCAACCATCCAGTGGAATAGCCAAATCAGAAGCCAATAACCAGTGCTGAGATTGCCAATCCGTCCGAGCCGAGTCAGAAATATGTGCAAGAAATTGGATCCCCCTGAGTGCCAAATGCTCAGTGATCCAGTCAAGTAACTTATAATTTTCACCGCTACCAGCCCACGAGTCCGAACCCACCCGAACATAGTCACCCGTACCAACTTACCAAGAGAGGCCCTTTTGAATGAGAGTATTAGCCTTTGTGATATCTTTCCAAATAATGGAGGCGCCGGGGGTAGGTAAGATGCTGCCTCTAATCCATTCAAGTGTGTCCCTGGGAGTAATGTATTTTTCAATTATAACCTCTTTCCACAGGCTGTGGCCAAAGACAATGTGCCAGCATAATTTTGCTGCCAGGGCGGTCGAAAAGAGGTGTAAATCCTTGATGCCCCAACCACCCCACTGTTTGGGTCTGCTGATTTTGTCCCAGGAAATCCAGGAAAAAGTGCTATCCTTTTCCCTGTTCTGCCACAAGAAATGTTTGTAGATTTTTTTTATGCCATCAGTGACTCCAATTGGAATCCAAGCCAAAGACATCCAGTAAACGAGAATAGCCTCAAGAACTAATTTAATTAAAACCATTCGACCAGCCCTAGAAAGCCAGCGATGATACCAAACATTGATCCTTCGTTCCACTTTCGTAATGAGCCAGTTCCAGTCTTTGATATGATAGTCATTTGGTTTAAGATGGAAGCCCAGATATTTTAGGCCATCAACAATATTGTGGAGAGTGAAAGCGAATAATGCCAAAGCATTATCCCGTTCCTGAACTGTGCAGCGGGTCATGATGATGGTAGACTTGTGATTATTTGCTGCCATCCCCGTTGCTTTGCAGACTTTTTGAAAAATAATCCCAAACTGAGTGGAATCCTGACAAGAGCCATCAAGAAATATGAGAACATCATCCACAAATAAAAGGTGCGTGAGGTGCATAATCTCATTGATATTGAGACCATGGAGAGCCCCATCCGCTTCAGCTCGTTTGATAAGCACTGAGAGGCCTTCCATAACAAGGATAAAAAGCAATGGGGAGAGGGGACATCCCTGCCACAATCCCCTTCCCGCATGGAAGAAGTCCGAAGCCGTGCCATTTATGAGAATACTGAAAGAAGCATGACAGATACACCCCATAATCCAGTTGATAAATAAGAGGGAAAAACCAGTTTGAATGAGGATGAAGCGGATATAACTCCAATTAACCTGATGAAAATCTTTTGCCAGGTCAATTTTAAGAATGGTAGCTTTGAGATTTTTAGATTTGATAGAGTGAAGGGCTTCTTGTGCCGTACCAATGGCTTCGTGAATCTGCCAATGATGGAGGAAAGAAAATTGCTCTTTTGCGATGTGAGATGATAGAATGGGTTTGATGCGATTAGCAATTATTTTTGAGATGATTTTGTAAATTAAATTGCAGAGAGATATGGGCCGGAAGTCCATAAAGGAGTTAGGGTGATCAGTCTTGGGTATAAGGGCAATAAACGTTGAATTGAAACCATCATATATTTTCCCCTGGGTGCGGCAATCTTCAATTGCAAGTAGGAGGTCATTTCCAATTAGCTCAAAAAAGTGAATGAAAAATTCAATGGGCCAACCATCCGGTCTAGGGCTTTTATATTTTTTGAACCATTTAAGTACTCCTTCAATCTCCCCCTTAGTGACTGGAGCAATGAAATTCTCCGCCATGTCTTGGTCCACAAACCTGGGGAAGGCTCTGGTAATGTGCATAATCTCCGGCAAGTTACATTGTAGGGGGGCTCTGTATAAATTGGAGAAATACTGAGTACCCATATCCAGTAGCTGTGAATGAGTGTGAGCCACCATACCGTGCTGATCAGTAAGTTCCCAAATCATGTTGCTTATCCTGTGGCCATTTGCATGTTGTTGGAAAAATATGGTATTTTCATCCCCAGCTTGTAGCCAAGCAGCTCTACTTTTGAGTCTCCAATCAACTTCTTTTTGTCGCAGGAGCTTGGTTCTGGAGGCTTCAAGGGTAATGAGGTGCTCTTTTGAAGCATTGGATTGGTAACCCCTCATTTCAGAGTCATTAAGATGGGCGAGCTCAAGTTCAATCCTTTGCAATTCCTCACGCTCCTTCCGAATTTTTTCCCCAATCCATTTGATTGTCAAACCCTTTATGTTAGTAATATTGTCATTTATCACTCTGGCCAGTTCACGATCCGGTAATTGATGACAATGCTAGCAAGCCCGAACCACTAAGTTGTGGTAGTCAGGATCGAGAAGCCATCTAGAGTTGAATTTAAAAGGAGGTCGGGCGCGCAGAGGACCAATCTCAAATTCAAGGAAGATGGGTGAGTGATCCAAGATACCTCCATGTCCCACCCATTGCCTTGCTTTGTTCATGGTCTGAAATAAAGGCTGCTTAATGAGAAACCGATCAAGTCATCGAGCCAAAGCA
The DNA here is from genome assembly GCA_034641835.2 of Pinus albicaulis. Lineage (NCBI taxonomy): Eukaryota > Viridiplantae > Streptophyta > Pinopsida > Pinales > Pinaceae > Pinus > Pinus albicaulis. The sequence continues at coordinate 1,579,272,707 of CM076570.1, forward strand.
GCCCCTCCCATTCTTCGGTTTCTCCAGGTTAGATGTAGCTTCGTCATATGAATGTCAATAAGGTCGGCTGATTCTAGACTTGAGATGATAAGATCTGCCAAAGGATCCGGGACAACATGAATACCCCAGGATTCAGAAATTCCCAGTGAAAAATTTAGGTCCCCACCAATGATGGTGTGAGGGTGTTGTAGAAGAGAGTAGCTAAGAAGAGAGTTCCAGAAAACCTCCCTATTAGAATGGGGCCCGTAGATGTTTATCAAAGTGAAAGGGATTTCGATATTACCAAAATTTATGTCCATGCCAAGAACCCCTTTCCCTACTCCAACAATTGTTCATACAGGTAGTCATGTTATTAATGCGAATAGCACATCCATTGGATTGGCCTCGGGAATCCAAGGTGATGAAAGACCAGTTAGGTAGGAGTAAGTTGAGAGTGGAACAAGCAGAAGGCCCATCAGGCAAAGTCTCCTGAAGAAATAAAACATCCAAGCACTGTTGTGCAAGAAGATTTTTCAAAGCCAATCTCTTAATGGGGTTGGCTATTGCCCTACAGTTGAAAGAGAGACATATCATGAGGTAACCACACTCAAGGGTCTTCTTGCTCTAAGAACCCGCATAATGGAGGATTGGGTGCTCGCAGCAACCTCAAAATTTGCTCGTTTAATTTCCTTTGCCAGTTTCGATGGTCTGCCCCTAGATTTGGTCTGTAGGTAGCTCTGACCCGTGCCGATACCTAGGCCAGCTAAGGGGGCCGGTAGGGATACAGATCGAAGGAAATAAGGGTGTTGGGTAGAAGATGAGTCTGAGAGTGAGGTGGAACTAGTAGTAAGGTCAGTACAAGTGTGGGGAATGGTGGGGGAAAAGGAAGGGGGCGCCAGTGCGATAGTGCAAATAAGTGAAGGCAAACTCAAAGTAGAATGATTTGTAAAAGAAGGTGAAATAGGAGTAATAATATTGAATAGAGAGTCAAGAGAAGGAAGGGTACCCAGAACTGTAGAGGCACGATGTAGAGATACCGTTGATATCGGAGTATGAGATCTCGCTTGAGTGGTCGGCCATGATGGCAAAGTCTGCATCGCCTCGGATTCAGGTGGCTTCTCCAAATCAACAAGTCGTGACTTTGTAGACCCTTTGCACTGGCAAATGAATGGTTCCGTTTGAGTGGCCGCAGCGGAGGTCATCTTGAGGCTCGGCTTGACAAACCCCAGTCTAGGGTAGTCCTTGAACAGATGACCCGCTTCATGACACTTCCTACACCTGAAAGGGATGCCCTAGTAATCTAGCATCTGTTGCGACATCATGCCCTCAAAGAACATATTGTAATTGTCGTGCAGGCCATCCCGAGTGTCTAGAAAAATCAGAATTCAGGCCATAGCTTTATTACCCATCACCAAATAGGAGTGGTCGTGTTCAAGGTAGTGGCCAAAGTCTTCTCTAATGTTCCGGAAGGCGGTGTCGTTCCAGAACTGAACCGGTAAACTGGGGAGCCGCATCCAAATGGGACCAGCCCCCGCATTTTCTTTGTTGGGGTCGAAGAGCGGTGACCATCGTTTGAGGAGGACCAGGTGCAGTTCAATGTGCCAGTACTGCTTTAGGACCTAGTCCAAATGCACCGACATTGTGAAGGTGAGAGTAAACTAGCTACGAATAAAAAGAGAAACTGCCAGCAGGATCTCCAGAGAGCCCCCCCAGATTTCCCTGGTCCATTGCTGTAGCCGAGCAGTTGAGTATTTCCTACCCTGAACCTTGCCAACTAGCATCGTGGCAGCTATGAGCTCCAGATCATCTATCCCCCGATCTCGCCCAAAATTTGAGTTTCTGCTGAATTTGTTCCTCGTTGTCTTGTGTTTCTTTCCGCGGTCCGAACCAACCTTTATGGGATCACTCGAGCCTTCTGAATCAGAAGATGAAGGTGGTTTATCTCCCCCAGGGACATCCTCTGGAATGTTGACGAAAACCCCCGATGCCACAGCCGAAGTCCCCGTGTCAATAGATGAGGAGGGACTAATGCCACTAATGTGTAAGTTCCCCAGCGTCTGAGTCGTGGCACCTATGTAGGATAGCACCATCTCCTCGAGAGGTGCCAGAGACCCCAGGTCAACCACAAGTATGTAAGGTGTGCCAGGCGTTGGAACGCTCCAAATACTGTTTGTCGAAAGGGAGAGTGCCTCAAATATGATGGGTTCCAAGCTGCCTTCAAATGGAGGTGAAGCCCCCGCCACAGTTACATGGTCCGTCCGAACAGAGTCCGGTAAAATCGACCCCGGGTCTGAGACAATCAGATCTTCCGCAACCGCCTCCTCCCTTTGTCCCCATATATCAACACCCTCCAGAGGGTCGTCGAAGTAATTGACGAGCTCATAATAGTTACTCATAATGGCCAACCAGATAAAACTGCACCAGATAAAAACTCAACCGACATATAAAATAGATATGGATCCCCCACCATGAGGACCCCGTGATCCTATAGAATATAAAATACCCGGACTGCAAACACCAAACTGCAGAAGAGCGACCCCACAACCTGTAGGTAGTCAATAGAAACACAAAATAAACAAGAGTAACCGCCTGATAATGAGGCCTCAACCGGGTGCGCAACAGGTAAAGCCCAACAGCAAATGGGTTGTGAAAAAACCAAGGAGTAACCAATGCACTGTGCGCCGATCAATGGCGAGTCAAGTTCATATTAAAAATGGAGGGGACCTAAACCAATGCAGATACGAGAAACCAGGGGAGAGAGCTGTCGCCATAGCTAGGGTTTCGTCAACCGTCCAGAGTCTAACCTATGCCCTTAAAGTTACCTCTTCTTCATTTTGTTATAATTTTACTATTTGTATTATTTTTATTTCATTTTAATTATTTTAATATTTATTTCTAACTATATTGACCAAGTCTAATAATATTTTATTTTCTTAACGTTCATCTTCATTAATTTCCGATTATGGTTTTGACACTGACCGTTGTATATCTACATTATTTATATTGATTGATCTAGACCAACACAACCATCATTCTCCTAATGATAAATTACAGTAAGTAATTCGAAACGCGTTGACTTCTCAGATGATAATGTGATTTTTTGGAAGATTTCAAAAAATAAAACATTATATATATATATAAACATTAAAATTAAAATAAATAAATACCCTGGGCTTGGTGGCCGATTCCAACACCCCCGCCTAGCCCAGTGACCAATGGGCTCTACGCTTGGCAGTCGATTCTCAGAATATTTATTTTTATTTTAATGTTTATTATATATATATATATGTCTCTCTCTCTCTCTATATATATATATATATATATATTTGTAATTATTTTTAATTTTTATTAATTATGTTTTTTTTAAAATTTTTTTTTTTGGGTTTTTTTATTTTACATTTTTATATTTATGTTTTTATTACTTTTATGTTTTTTTATTTTATTTTAATGTTTTATTTTTTAATTATCTAATATTTTTTTCTGTGTTTTTTGTTTTTTTTTTTTTTAAATTAGATTTGTTTGGAAATATTTTTTCAATTTTTATTTATGGTTTTTATTTTAATTTTTTTGTTTTTTTTTGTTTTTTTAATTTATTTTTATCATTCAAAAGTTTTTTTTTTAATTTTTTTTTTTAAATTTTAAATTTTAAATTTTTTATTTGTAACATATATATATATATATATATATATATATATATATATATATATATATATATATATATATATATATATATATATATATATATATATATATATATATATATATATATATATATATATTTTAATTGCAAAAAAAATTAAAAAAAATGTTTTAAAGAAAAACAAAAAACACATGTTTGCAAAACCCTTAAAAACAATTATTTTAGGACGAAAAATAAGAAGAAGAATAAGACAACTTGAATTTTTCTTAAATAATTAACATTTAAAAAAAGAGTGCATAGATAGAACATAAGAAAATTTAAAGTCTCAAAAATATATCTTAAAAAAACAAATGTGGATTTTTTCAAAATCCACATTAAAATCATAAACATTTATAAAAAATATCCACACTTAATACATTAGAAAATTTAAAGTGTACAAAATAAATGCTATAAAGAAGGGGGTTGATGTTGCATCAACACTTCTCAAAATCAACATGAAAATCACTAACATTTTAAAAAAATTGTTCATATTTGATACATAATAAAATTTAAAGTGTAAAGAATATGCTAAAAAAAAGTGTATTCTGAATCAACATTTTTCAAAATTGGATGATTTTTTGCTACCTCAAAAAAGTGGGTACTCGATACATTTCCCGTTTGATCGTTTACATTGTTGGATCGATATTATATCTACATGCACATTCGTATTTTTTCTAATGCCATTAAGATCCATATTAGATTTGCACGCACATTCGTATTTTTTCTAGAGCCATCAGATCAAGAAGTTAGGTTTCTCAATAGTGATTGATTATTTTATTCATTGTTGGAAGCCGTAAAGCCCCCATATATCCATGGCGCAGGGGCTTAATAATCGGGCACGTCCATTGCACAAGAGCTCGAGGCCAAGGCCTCACAACTTAGGAGTCTGAGCTTATCACATAAGTGCTAGTAAGCATGCTAGACATTGATCATTGTTAAGAAAAAGAGACGCCAGTGGTAAAGGGCCTAGAATTTCAAAAGCATGCAAAAGATTATGTCCTTGTTTTTATAAGGAGATGTCGACATATGCAAGATACTAAGATCCAAAATGTTGACAATTTGGAGAAAGGAACTAATTGTATCATGAACTGCCTATGTTCTAGTTGAGAAGTTGGTCATCCAAAACATAAACTTGCTCAGAATGTTGTTGACTAAGAAGGAGCTTAAAAGGATTGAAGGAGGAAGCAATAACAAAGGGAGTAAAACCTGCAGCAAAAATTAACTAAGAAGGAGACGACTATGCTTTATCTGTAAGGGACATTGGACACTTTACCATTCATGTCCAAGTGACAGAAAGGAGGCAACAAGGACAAACACAAGAGGATATTGCTTCAGATAATGGGGATTCATCTATAGTTGGGTTCATCGGTTTTTCAGGAGAGCGCCCATAAAGGATTCGAGTAGTCAAGCACAGATGGTGAGAAACATTAGAATGTTTTTCAAAAATACTTTCATGACAAGTCAATGATAATCAATCAACTTACCAAATTATATGGGCAATGGAAGGAGGTAATTATTCCTAACGATGCTGTAGACTATTGTATAATTGAGTCCATAGATATCCAAGAGGACATCCATAAAGAGTATGGGAAATTAGGTGCAGATAACATACCAACAGTACATCCATGTTTGACAACCAGACAGGGTGAACAACGGATTGTCCCCACGTGTGGAGAAGGTTAGGAAGAAGACATTCAAGGAGACTCAAGTGAGGAGCCAGTAGTAATAAACTAGGATGATGAGCATGATCACGAGGGATATCATGACAAATATAGAATATAGGATGAGCCATTTTTGGAGAGTCAGTCAAATATTCAAGCTAGAGCTATGATATTTGAGCATTCAGTGCAAACATATACATAGGCACTTGACAGGGCACCAAAATTTCCAGTAGAGGACTTTCGGGGAAAGATCATGCATTTCAAAACATATCTTATGATGTTGAAGTAGAGAGTCTGGTCAGTTCAATACACTATCTTACAGGAAAACAATAAAATTGAGGAGATCACAGCGGTATGTGCTGAGTCAGTAGCCAAGCTGTCTAGTGTAGAGGAACATCTCAAGTTCCTCACAAGGCAGCAAGAGGAGTACAGTTGGGAGTTCCTAAACAACCTGTTACAAGAGTATATAGATAGGTCTTTTGGCACTACCAAACCACCTTTATACATTAAGGAGAGTAGCGAAACATTTTCCAAATGGATCATGTTGGGTGTCTAGGTGGAGCAACATTATTTGGGTATCACACAACATCGACATAGTAGACTTATTCCATGTGCATGTATTCATTAATGAGATCCTTCCCATGGGATGGATTGGCGAGATATTATGAGTTGGAACTCTATTGATGGGATGATTCTTAAGAGGACACTCTTAGCCAAGGGCATATTGTAGCTTGGGCCCTTAGGCACGAGCCATAATGGAGGGCTGACATGGTATTATAACCCACAGGTCCCATGACTTAGGTGGTATTGGGATCTAGGTGAATATATTGAGGCTGGGTTTGACCAAAGGATTGTTTGGGATCTATGTATCGAAGGATCCATTCAGGATCATTTAGCATGGTGGCATGGGATAACAAAATGGTTTGTATGGGATCATGGTATCAATATACAAATTTAGCATGGAGGCATGGGATAACAAACTGGTTTGTATGGGATCATGGTATCAATATACAAATGCTTTTGCTTTGGATGGAATTGGATTGCTTGAGGGCAAGAAATCTTTGGGCGAGAGGATTTGTAATATTCTCTTTCCTTGATATGGTGAAAGTGGACAGAATCCACCCATGGTATTTGCCCATGGTAAGTTCTTCGTTTCTCAAGGAAAAACAATAAAATAAAGTTTCTAGAGAGTCCATCAAGCCTATAAAAGTGGATAGGAGCTTGACAGTGGGGGCATACTAACTTTTCTATCTATTAGTGTTTTTTTGGGAACTTGGCGTGGCCAATTCTATCTTGATCCCAGGACGAAAACCCTATGGTGAAATTTGTTGGTGGATCCATCGAGGGTTCATGTTTGTGATTCAATATCTTTATTTTATTGTTCATCGAGCAACCGTGTATGCCAAGGCTGGGGCTCCATTATTTACTTGTATTTGGGAATGTCTCGTTTTATAATTATTAATTGAAATAAGGGTTTCATTCTTCTAGATCCCTTCCGTGTCCAATGTTTTGTTGAAAATATTTTTATTAGAACACCTTAATGTGCTAGATATGTTGATTATTTCATCGTTTTGGATCTTACATAACATGTAGTCAGTACTCTGTGAAATCATAAAATAATAAAAGGGATTTATCCATTCGATTTAAGAGATTTTGTTATTTATTTTGATATATTTTTAGAATTCTAAAGCTCATCTCTAATTCATTTGGATTTCAGGTTAAGTTATAGAGGAGCACTCTAGGCTTATGCAAATATGGAAAAAATCCCAAGTTTTATACTATATGTTGCCTCAAAATTTATAATTATTTTCTCCCTTTTATCCATCGCAATAACTACCTATGTTTTCTCCAGGTTTTATCCCACTTCCTAGGCCCTCAATGCCAACGTCCCTCTCCTCATGAAGAGTGAGGTTGCAAGTGTGGAATGGCATGTTGATCGTATGAAATGTTTAACAATGATATGAGTTATTCATATTTTATCTACTTTTCATTTATAAAACAAATAAAATATATTATTATGGCTCAGTCTCCTTAATGTCGACCAATGGCCTTTATGTTTCGATTAAGAACAACGTAGATGTGCAATCTCTTCTCCAAAAAATGCATGTACATGAATAAACTAGAGATTGTTTTAAGCGAGGAAGAGACAAAGAATAATAAGGCCAGCCTGAACCAAAAAGGCTCAGGAGACACTAGTAGAATTTCAAAGGGTGGAGCTTTGGCACTTGCAGTTGTCTGTAATAAAATTTTATTGCATGTAAGTATACCAATCACCGTGCCTCTCACGCCACATGTGGGACGCTTCCTTACAAGACACAGAAAAATAGAAGTTAAAAATATCAGCCGGAATGTCAAATTTGATCTCGCTTCAGGGTTTACATCAGAGTCACTAGTTCAATGTTCGAGTCTCCTTATTGATAAGGATGAGAGTCTAGTTAAGCATGTTGGGATCAATCAATTGTAAGTTCCTTATGCAAGAACTTAGAATAAATTGATAATAATTTCAGGAAGGCAGAGGAGGTGGCATCTATTTAGAAGTACATGCTTTGTGCTTATGATTACCGTTACAGGAAGGCATGGTTGCATGAAAAACATTCTGCAGTTTCATGGGCTTTACCTATTGAAGGAGTGTCCACAAGAAGCCCATAAAGGAATTTAAAATGGTTGTAATAGAAGCATAGGTTTAAATTTGACCTTGTTCGAGGCTCTGCAGATGTTTTGAATGGAATTCTATGCTTTGAAGCGTAGCAAGTTCTGAAGGTAAATTTTTTTTAGATCTCTTAGAAGCAAAAAAACTGACAAGAAGGAAAACAAGTTTTCTACATATTCAAGTGTTCTTTGTTACTATCTTCCCCATTTCTTGAACGTGCACACATATTAAAAATATGGATGGGCTGAATGTGCACTCATATTTCTTGAACAAGAAATCAACTACAAGTCTAATGTCTTCAAACTCATTTTCTATTCCAAAAAAAAGATTCTTTGTTCAAGTTCATAAGTGAAAATGCCAGTGTATTTATAATAGATAATACCGGTTCTAGTCCCCAAGTATAGATTCAATCCCTTCTCTTGATCAAATCCATTGTTAGGAATCATAATTATGCATTACTAAATTTAGGAAAATCAGAAAGAGATTCATTGTATCCTAGATATGGCATTTAAATTGTTATAGCGACCTCTCAAATATGGTAAGCAGGCAGCACTAGTGGAAAGCAGAATTGTACTCTACTATTATTTTGAGCTGATATGAACCAATTCAGTTGTATATAATGTATTAAGCAATAGCACATGCAAGGTCCAATGTATATAATAGGAAACTTTCCAGAGTTATACTAACTGTAACGTCTCTACTAAAGTGACCTAAAAGCTCGATCCAAGTTGCAACACCTATAAGTTTTAGGTTATAAGGTACAATGGACCTTCACATATTAACCTTTATGGCCCTTAAAACATAGAACTTCCTAAGATAAGCTACCAAATAGGTAATATCTTGAAGAATATGGGTACTAGTGTTAGTAAAGGCTCTCACTTTGCATCTTTCGACCACAGGATGTCAAGAAAATCAATGCAATCATATTTGAAGGATGAAGAAATAGTTCAAAGTTCACAAAATTATGGAAGACATTAATTTGGGAAAACCAAACTTGCTTGCTTCCAACAATGGATAGGAAGAAGTCAACAATCACAATTTCTTTAGCCAATATCTATGTTTTGTAAAGGAATCAAAAGAGTAGGTGGTTTTAAGTTGTACACTCAATTAATTTTGGGATACACAACTTTAAATCTATAGAAGTTTATCAGTCTTAGTAAAGGCTCAGAATTTGTAGCTTTGAACCACAGGATGTCAAAAAAAGCAGTGCAAGCAGATTTGAAGGAGGAAGAAACAATCCAAAATTGAATAACTGATGGAAGACATTGATTTTGGAAAAAGAAATTCCTTTCCTTCCAATATTGGGTGGGTAGAAGTCAACAAGCATAATGCCTTTTTCCAATATGTATGTTTAGTAAAATAACTGGAAGACCAAGTGGTTTCAAAGTGTATACCCAAGGAATTATGGGATTTACAACTTTGAATCTTTGGAAGTTTATTCAAAGGGATGCCATCTTTTTCATACATGATGAAAAGGATACATTATGGCATCTTTGGAAGTCTATTCAAAGATTGCATCCCTTTGAATCTCTGGAAATTTTGAAGGATTTTTACATTGGATATTTGTTATTGCTATTGCATATTTAAGCAGCAAGTATAAGGTCCCTCTGCTGCAATATCTTATGTGAAATTTGGAGTTCATACATGATATGGTTATGTAAATCATTTGAAGCCCTATTAAACAAAATAAGAATATTGAATTTCATGGAAAATTGGTTTAGATGTTCTACTTCTAGAGAATGATGGAATTAAAGGTGGAAGTGTTGAACTGAAGACAGAGGTGTGTGTTATATTTGAGCAGAGACTAAAAGAATTGGTGATGGAGCATAATAAGTTTGTATCGAAAAATGCCCTATGTCAAAATTCAATTCAATTTTGGTCAATGGAGTGCATTTGAACAAAAAATTGAAACAAAATCGTAGCTCTAACCTCCCAGTTTACTCAATAAACAATGTGTTTCACTGAGAGGATTTAAAAACTAAAATAAAAAACATTTAATCAATTAAAAATGTGTTACAATGAGAGGATCTAAAAACTAAAACATAAACATAAAATGAAAATCAACTGAATTAATAATATGTTTTCAATGTTCAAGATGCATTCTAATCCTAACCTCCCTCTCTTTCTCTCCTTCGACATTTCTATTTTTGGTTATAGATGGTGTTTATAAGATTGCGATATTTGTTTAACAACATATATTGATGCAAAAGTAAGTGATAGTTGCATCTCGGCTATAGGATATGGGAGATATGCAACGAGAAACCATCACGTTGGTCACCCAACTAATATTGATATATTCACCCTTGTTATATATGAAATAATGATGATGAGTCCCCTTGGTGGACATGCCAGACTAGACATACCAAGGGCCTATTGTGGTTTTTTTAGAGAGAGCTCATGCAGTGGATGGTGCATCATATCCCATATTGTAGGCCTTCTATATCTAAAATAATCATAAATCAATTGTTTAAAGTTATTTAGGTATTGAAAAAGATGTATTATGTAGAGGGAGGAGAATTCTGTTAAACTCATGTAGTCAAGTGACTTTATTAGTGAGAGAAGTTCGATTTGTCCAAGTCGATTAGATGCAAAATTTCAAATCTATCATCTCATAAGTATTAGACAACAGAGGGCTTAAGATGATTGTTATATGGCTTGTTTTTGGTTTACCTAGATGATGAAACTGGTTGATTAACAAGAGAGAATCGACTGGTCGAACTATTCAACACCAAGACATACTATTGGTTCATTGGGTTGATATTTTGACTTGGTTCACAAGAGTAATGGATTTCGTCGAGTGGAATTTCTAGCCATTATTTCAATAAATTTTATTTAGCATTGTCGATGTCATATAGGGTCAATGGATGGTAATATTTATATTCCTTTTCTTATTCGTTGCTTTAAATTATTTCATCACGTGCTGCTAGTTAGTAGCTAGAGATTCACTGAATGATGTGATATCAAATACAGTTAATGAGAATTTGCATGAAGTTATATGTATGAAATAGCATGTAGGTTTTGTTGATGATGGAACTTCTAAGTCTATCTATAAGGAAAATAAATCTCTATATATGCTGAAACAAGGCCCTAAGGCATCATATGGGAAGGTTGATCACTTCATTATTGGTAATAAATTCATCATTACTTACCAGGTCCAATTCCGTATGTCAAGCATGGTAATGAAAAAAAAAATCAATACTTTCCCTATAGGTAGATAACTTGCTTCTCACAATGATAACAACATGATTTCTGACATTAAGAAGAAGTTCAACCCATGGAAACTTGTAAAATTTTTTATTTAGGCCTTTTGGATCTTCTCTTGAGTCTAAAGAGATAAAGTGAAATTATTTCTTGCCACAACACACACACGCATGCAGAAAGGAAACAAAGATATGAAAATTAAAAGATCACTCAAAATGTGAATTCAGGAACCCTTTAAATTAGGAACGCTATAAATTAACTGAAATCAGGAACGATATAAATTAGTAACACTATAAATTACCTGACTCCGACTACAGTGATAGAAGTCTAAAGATTGTTTCAGGCTTGAAACTTACCTCCACACAGTTGACACATGCTTATTAACCACTTCAGTGAAGACCAAGGGTAAATGTTGGTGAATCTAGGAGGTCGCCAAATTCACCACCTGCTCTTTCCTAATCAAGTGGGTGTTACAAAAAATGAAAATAAATTTGTAATATGGAGCTACGTAAGGATACGGTTTTTAAAAAGAAAATTTTCATTAAAATATAGGCAGACGTAGTTGTTGGTGTCCAGATATGAACAAATATTCAAACCCTTTTTCCACATTAATTATCAATCTAGGTGTGTTAGTTATTTCAAGACTAACGCACACAGTATATGCAAGAGAAATAACATAACCCGCTATTGAATCACATGATTAATCAATGAAAGCAAGCAACTACTGTAACAACAATTAAATATGGATTGCAAAATTATAAAAGTATTCACAACAATTACAGAATCATACCGGAACAATAGCTACAATGATAAACCAAAACATGAAATCAACAAAAAGGAAAATAATGCAACACCTGACTAGAAAAGTGGGCCGAACTCTCTGATCAAGGCTACGGAAAACTCACAGCTCACAAACGAAACATCAAAACATTGTATTCAATTGATTAAAAACACTTCTATTACAATATCCATTCTTTTAGATTAACACCGATTCACAGCCCTGAGGCCTTTTTTATACAAATGTTCAGGGAACCGTAATTTCCCTCTAACAACTAAATGTCTACAATTATACATCTGTTACAACATCAAACTAGTTGCCAAAAGGAAACCATGAAAAGCGTGGAATAGCTGGGGTAAGTTGGAATCTGTTGCGCTGTTGAAGCATGCTGAGATACGTTGAGAATTCAGAGTTGCTTCATGGCTTGCAAATGTAATTCCATTTACTTTTCCAAATCTGTGGAAATAACGGAGTTAATACTTGCAAAGGTAAAGCCTCCATGAATATTACTTCATTAATCAAATATTCCATATAAGACAGTGGGAATGGGTTTACCTCATGTGTTTTAGAACAATTAATGATACAAAGAGATAGAAAGGTGGGCGAAAATGGGAGAGAAAAGTGTACACATTTGGTACCCAACATCTCCCCCCAACTGGTCTATATGCATGTCCTCATGCAGCTCGTCATCTTCTCAAATATGAGTTGGACTAACTTTGGTTGGCATGAAGCTGTGCGAGGTCATATTCTCTGTCCCAGGGAGTTTATAACCTTTTGTCAGAACAACATCCTTCCACCAATCTGGGCTAACATTGTATGCAGGAGTATATTTCTCTGCTGGCAACCAAATGAGGGGAAACTGAAACCTCAACCCTAACCACCAGACTCCACAATTCTGAATGCATGCTACAAAATGTGGCTCTCTTTCTAATACTCGTGCAAAGTTGGGTGTTCCAAAAGGTTCTCGACCTCTAACAACTAACGATGACAACATCCACCTCCTTTAACAACTGTCCAGTGCTTTGTTTTGGAAAGTTACTATCTTCCTGACACAGAGGTCAACATACCATTTTTGGGTTGTCAACATATGTCCCCTATGTCCCTCAATCTGTAAAAAGACAAAATGCTTGTTATAAATATTTTCCGCTTGGCCATGCTCGCTCCTCATCATTAGTGGCCTTGTAACTTGGTTTTCTTGAAACATATCATAGGCCTTTCTCCATTTAATCTGATTGATAGTGTAGGAGGTGAAGGCTATTAAATGAATATCCCCCACGAATGGAATAGGGTTGAAGGCCTGATTGTGCCTTAGGAAGTAACCATGCATGTAGAGTTCACACATTAAGTGCTGACCTATGTTATCATGAATTTTAAAAATATGGAGGAATTAGATTGGATCCTCAATTTCGTGAAAAATTTCCTTATATATACTCTCAAGGCAAAAGAAAAGAAACTATTCATGAAGGAATAAGGCATAACTATGTGCGGGAGGTCTACAGGCCATTAACTACTGCACCAAGGAAAACATCTTCTCCTTATCTGATTGCAGCATTTTCACTTGTTCTTATAACTCCTTTATCTTTCCCTGATGTTTTTCTTGCCTCTGCCGCACTCTATCCAACTGGTCTATATACACTGTAACAATCCTGACAGCCTACTCTCAAACCCGCATTATCTCCTTCTTATGTCCATTCGCAGCAGATTTCCATCTCTGAATTTCAGTGGCCAGGAAGAATTCCCGGCCTTCAAACAGATGTTCAATTGGACCAGTTTGTGTAGCCCAGTGGATACCTCAATTTTAGGTTTTACTACCTTCCACTTATAGACTTTTACCTTCTTCTTCAACTGTGATACTTGCCTCTTCAGCTCCAGAACTTCCTTATTTAATCGCATGGTTTCATTGAAATGAAGCTGATACCTTTTCTTGGGAGGTAATCTTATTCTCTCACACTATTCAATCCACTCCTGTTTGACAATAAATTCATCTCCCATGCCTGTAGCAGGCTCAGGAGGCAGTGGAATGCTGTTGATATCATCAACTGGTTTTTCTGTTAGGTATTTCTGGCTTGACTCCCCTTCTTCAAGGGAATTCTCCTTCTCATTTACCTCAGGTAATTCTATCACTCGGTCAGTGCTCTCATCGGCCATCCTATGTTCCAGTGTTTCCATAGAAATTCCTTTTTCTTCTTAAGCCTCTGGGTGCCCTTGCTAAGAATCAGCAATTGATGGACCGATCTTGGTCATATCTTTCCCCGAGTCGACGAACCTCAGTATTGGTGGGACATCGATTTCCTCCATTAATCGTTGGGATGAACGAAACCCCCTCTCACCTCTAGGAATCATAGACTGAAAAGGAGAACGGGGAATAACTTCATCGTCCTTGTTTCCAAATTGGGCTGAACTTTCATGCACTGCTACTTCAGTCGGGGTTGACACTGGTTCTTGTGGAATAGTGTTGAATTTGAGGATCGTTCCCTTTCTATCCTCCTATCCTTCATGCGTTACTTCCTCACCTGTGGTTGATAATAGTTCTTTTGGAGTAGTGTCGACTTCATAGGTTATTTCTTCTCTATCTCCCTATTCCTCGTGCATTACTTCCTCTCCTGCGGTCGATATTGGTTCTTGTGGGACAGTGTCGACTTAGCAAATTATTTCCTCCCTTTCTCCTTGCTATGACTGAATTAGGGGTGGTTCTTGTGTGACACCCCTGCTTGTTTCGATACTCATATCTACTTGGGAAGGTGACACTGTTTCTTGCATAACAACATCACTTTCCATCCCTCTGTTTGATGTTCCACCTTCTCGTTCTTCATTTATGAAAGTTGATGACTGTAAGATAGTCTTAAATTCGTGCGCTATACCCATAATTCCTTCATCTATAGGTTCTTAAGGTGAGGATGGTTCTTGTGTGGAAGCCTCGACTGTATCACCAATTGTCTCCTCCATTCCCATTTCTTCCAGTTCTTCCTGATCAACCTCCATCTCCATTTCTTCCAGTTCTTCCTGGTCTATTTCCATTTCCTCTGACTTTTCTTCTGCTAAATCAGTCGGAGGTGCTAGTTCTTCCTCTCTAGCAGCAATGAAAGCTGCTATCTCTTCTTCCGATGACTCGCAAAGTTCTGCCCAAGAAACTTGAAATCGAACTGTTGCATGCATGACAAATAAACGAACCAATCCATGATTGGAGAGAACTTCCGGCATCTGGCATGAACTGTTAGAAAATTAAATATTACAGAGCAATGCAACATACAAAATATGAGGAAAACACAAGCACACAAAACACATAAAACTAGAGAGACACATATATACGTGGTTCACCCAATTTGGGCTACGTCCACCCCGAACAGCCAGTCCTTCCTTTCTATTATCCAACAAAAATGAAGAGACACAACCTACAATAGATCCGCTGTAATATCCTCTGTTCTCTCTCACAGTCTCCCTATCTGTTTCTCACTCTGAGAATACACACACAATCCATAGTTGCAATACAATACCCTCATAAAAGCGAGGGGTTTCCTTCTAGGGCAAAAAACCCTAAACTAAACATAACTTCTACTGTCAGATCATCCGCGTAATGAATGACCCAGATTGACTAGAAATTACTGTACTTTTACAAGGCAATTTTACATATGTTATTAGCTTCGGGGGCACTGCCCCCGAAACCCCCTGCCAGGGGGGCTCCATAAAGTCGCATCCGCTCCCCCCTGGACCCCCTAGGCAGCATTTAATTACCGGCGGCGTTGCTGCCCCATTAAGGTACAGGGGTCCAACGCTGTGATACAAAATAAACAAGATAATCAGGCTCCACACCCAACAATCTCCCACTTGGAGACGGATTGTAGCAACTGCACTGCTGCTTCATTTTTTGGACAATAAATCCTCTTTGGACCTGGTTGTTTCTCATCTTCATTGTCATCCTTGAAGACCAATTGAAACTGAGCATAATCTCAGTTTCTCCCTGGTTACAACTTTTGTTAGCATATCTGTAGGATTCTGGCTAGTGTGTATCTTTTCTAGCTTCAATTGTCCATCTTCCAATACTAACCGTATGAAATGGTACTTGAGCTGTATGTGTTTAGTCCTGGAATGAAATGCTGAGTTCTTTGCAAGATGAATGGCACTTTGACTATCACTGTATAACGTGCCCATATCATGCTTCTTACCCAATTCATCCATAAACCTTTGTAACCAAATCATTTCTTTACTAGCCTTTGTAGCAGCAACATACTCTGCTTCTGTTGTTGAAAGTGCAAGAACACTTTGGATTTTTGAAACCCAACTGACAACTGTTCCACCTACAGTAAATACATATCCTGTAGTGCTTCTCCTGTTATCTCTGTCACCTGCCATATCTGCATCAACATATCCTTGTAGAGAAATGTTTGAAGCACCAAAGCATAATTCTTGATTTGTGGTACCTCTCAAATATCTGAGAATCCATTTCACTGCCATCCAATGTTCTTTTCCTGGATTGTTCATGTACCTGCTTACAAATCCCACAGCATGTGCAATATTAAGCCTTGTGCAGACCATTGCATACATTAAGCTTCCAACTTCTGATGCATAAACAACAGTATCTATCTATATACATGCCCTCTATTTCTTAGATAAACAACAGTATCTACAACCTCTGTCCAAAATTGTGAAGGCAATCCTGCATGCAATCTCATGCACCTTGCATGCTCCATGATTGTTCTGTTCATTCTTTCTGACACACCATTTCCTTGTGGTGTTCTTGGAACTGTCTTCTCTCTGCGAATTCCATGCTTTGAACAGTACCTATCAAACTCTTTGCTGCAATATTCACCTCCATTGTCTGATTTGAGACACTTAAACTTCTTTCCTGTCTCAATCTCAACCAAAGCTTTCCATTTCTTGAAAATATCAAATACATCAGATTTATTCTAAATACAATAAATCCATGTTTTTCTAGTTGCATCATCAATAAAAGTAACATAATAATGACAACCACCAAGAGATGATACCTGAGCAGGTCCCCATACATCTATATGCACAAGCTCTAATTTTTTGCTCTCCTTTTCTTTACCAACTCTTAGAAATCTGACTCTCTTCTGTTTTCCATAAATGCAGTCCTCACAGAAATCCAAATCAACATTCTTCAAACCCGGCAACAAATTTCTTGAGTGAAGAATCTTCATCCCCTTCTCACTCATGTGTCCGAGCCTATGATGCCATAATGCGTTTCCATATGGAGTAAAATCATCCATATATATTTCAACACTGTCATCAACTAAATCAGAAAAAATTCCCAGAATTTCCCTCTGGAAGGTTGCAAGTGCATTACATAGGCCAAATGGGAGGACCCTGTATGCAAAGGTCCCCCATGGGCATGTGAAATTTGTTTTATCTTGGTCGTTCCAGGGCTATTTGGATCTAGTTATACTCGCTAAACCTGTCTAGGAAGGAAAAGAACTTCTTTCCAGCCAAGGTGTCCAGGACTTGGTCAATGAACGTCAAAGGGAAATGGTCTTTTTGAGTTGCCTTGTTTAGCTCCCTATAATTTGCGCAGATCCTCTATTTACCATTCTTTTTGGGAACAATAACCAGCAGAGACACCCATTGACTATCCGAGATGGGGTAAATGAAACCTACATCCAATAATTTTTGTAATTCTTCCTTGACAAAGTTATTTAGAGTAGGATTCATTCTTCATTGGGGCTATCTCATAGGGCGGAAATATTCCTTAATATAAATATGATGAGTACATAAATTAGCAGGGATCCCCTTCATGTCGGTACAATCCCAGGAAAAAGCTTCCTGTTGGTCTTGAAGGACTTTTAAAAGCTACTTTGTCTGGGATTCTGACAGATTCGAGTTGATATTGAGTGTCTTCCCTGGCTCAATTTCAATCAGAATACTATCATGGCATGAAGTTACAGGAATGTATTCAATTTAATATTTTGGTTTGATGTTTTTCTGTGTTTCACAGCTCATAGCAAACTCTAAAACTTGACGAGTTGAATTGGAAATAGAACCGAGATCATTAATAAAAGTGTTAATGACATCATCCTCAGTTTTTGCTTTTAATGAAGGGCCTGCCCAATGGTGAGGATTAGTCTAAATTATTCATTTTTAGGTTTAGGTTCTTCTACTGGCAGAGGTTTCTGTCTGGCTAATAGTTTTTCATATGGGCTGGGTTCTGGAGGGGGGTAGAGAGTAAGGTTCTTTGTAACCGTCCCATTTGATATAATCATATATCCAGATCGACACTCGATATAGCTGTCTGCGGTTACGAGCCAAGGTCTTCCCAAGATGAATGGATGACCACCAACTGAGGATCGTGTCTGTAATACAAGGAGGTCTACAGGATAGTGTCGTGAGTCCACCGAAATAATCACATCTTCCAACTTTCCTACTGGTTTAATTGTATACCTATCTGCTAATTCCAAGATAGTAGGGGTTGGCTTAATTTTTTCGAGACCTAATGCATTCATTATTTCAGAGGTAATGATATTAATGGCAACACCCAAATCTACCGGTACATTTTGGATTTCGACCCCATTGATTTGTACTATTAGAATTGGGCTCCTTGGGTCCCCATATTTTACAGGCATGGTATTTCCTAGCATGCTGTTGGACAGTCTACCCATCACATGAATAGTTAACGGATCCCTTGGTTTCTTCCCACATTTCTTAGAAAAGTAATCTTTGAGAGTTTTTGCATATATAGGTACATCCCTCATAGCTTGGAGCAGGGGTAGTTTGACAAAAATATTTTGCAATTCCCCCAGTAAGTCAAACTCTGCTTGAGGGTTTTGTTATTGAGGGTCAATCTTTTAGGATATGGTGGAGTAATTGGACGACCCTGGTTAAGAACAGGTTGGGGAGGTGTTTGGTTTATCATGTTTTGGTTTGATTTATCTCCAAATGTTCTCTGTTCTATTTCTACAACTTCACTGTCAATCTGTTCTATGATAATAGGTGAAGTCAAAACATTTACTACCCGCCCAGATCGTAAGTTTATCTCATTAAGTCCTGCGGTAGAAATGATATATGATGGAAAGTTAAGAGTGTTTGTTTGTTGGACCCCTTTATTATTAGGATTCAGATTAGGCTGGATAGGAAGCTGGGGTTGAAGGGATGGGTTGCCTGGAGGTACATTAGAGGGCAAATGAAGTTGCTGTTGAGGTATAGATTGGGGAAATTTCCCAGTAGGAGAGGGTCCACGCCAGTTCTGATTCCATGAAGGATTCGAACTGGTCTGGGGAGCCCATTGTTGCCAGGAGGGATATTGATACTGAGACCACATCGGAGAAAAATGCACAGATTGGGGACCCATATTAAAATTATTAAAATACTGAGATGGGTCCTAAGGCATACCTGGATTCATAGCTAGTGGTTGAGGTTTCCATGGATTTTTTGGTCCCATAAAGTATAATTGATCTACCGCATTTTCTTCACTTGCCCCTTGAAAAATTGCCTCCAGTCCTGGCAAGGAAGGGCACGAGCTAGTCGCATGGGTCTTTTTGCAAATTGCGCATGCTTCCATTGTGTTTAATGGGCATTTTTTCAACGGATGCTTCTTTCTTCACTGTGGGCAGAATATAGCCATAGTCTTCTCCAAGTCTATTTATTTCTATTTCGCTTGCAAAGTGTCCATCTGGGTGGATAATGTGCTTAAGATATCAGTCCTTAGTTTATCCTGTAGGTTTCTGATTTCTTCCTTTGTAACCCCTCCACCAGAAGTCTTTAATGACCAAATTCCTTGTCCACTCCTTGCAGCACCCCATGAACACTGAATGCACAACTCATAGATAGTGTCGAAGTCTTCTTTCAAAACATCCCCCCTTTCCTACTATGTTGAGAAGTTGCAGGGAATCTTCCCTAAGTGCCCAGAGAAGAATGATCTTCAAAATATATTTATCCAGGTCACTATGGCTTGATCTCTGCAGTATATATTTGAATCTTTCCACACAATATTCCATGTTCTCATCCTCTTTCTATACAAACTTAAAAAATTTCCTCTTTTATGTCACAGGATTTAAAATAATCTTGGTATTTCTCCAAAAAAACTTCCTTCATCGCATCCCATGAGGAAATATTCTTTCCTCCTAAAGCCATGAACCATCGCAGGGATGTCCCTTTTAAGATAGGAAGAGATATTTTTAACTTTTGAGCATTGGCGATATAATCATACCCTCAATAGAAAATGTCAATTTCGAAGAGGAATGTACCAGGGTCTTCAGAGGAAAGCCCATGAAAATTAGGCAGAGCTGTTAAAGGAATGGGATTCATTGGTGCATAACCTATAATGTCTCCAATTGGAAAATCAATAGAAGAACTTGTAGGTGCCATGAATATCCTCCAATACTCATTCGAGATTTCAACTGGCTCTCCAACTGGTACTTGGGGTGATTCAATTGTAGGAGGTTTCACAACAATCCCTTGGTGTCATGGTGAAGTGAATCCTTCAGGAGCTCTTCTTCCCAATTGGAATTGCTCAATTCAACTGTAGGAGGTTTCACAACACTCCCTTCTTCTTGTGGTGATGCAAACCCTTTCGAGGGTTCTTCTTCCTAGTTGGAATTTCTCAATTCTTCTGACCCTCTGCTTTCTATTTCTTCCCCTTCTGCTGGCAGTAGGGGTATCTCCTTCACTGGTACCTTATTGATTACTCCTTCCGTTGTCGAAAGAATTTCCTCTAGTACCGTGGATGGCACTGGCTGCTCAACCAATTTCCCTTTGGACTTCGTCTGAACCCTTACCTGACAGCAGCATGAGAAAATGCTTCAGATTCAACCTTTGCGATGATCTCCTAGATATACGTCTTCCTTCCCAGATCCCTTCCTTTCTTTGGGGGTCTTTCTCTGCCCCTCTTATTTAGATCTTTGTTCATACAATTGGTGGGAATAATTCATTAAAATAACAGAAGCGCTCAAGATCTAGAGTAGGACTGGTAGTTTCCTCCCTGGGATGAGAGAGTAGGTTCAAAAGGAAAATCAAATAAACAAAAAAAGAAAATCAAAGTTCAGACATGAAGTAGGGTGATCAAATACCCTCCCCAGGACGAGAAGTTCGCCCTTTTAGAAAATAATCACAAAGTAGAAAAGCAAAATACTACGCTCAGGACTTGGAGTAGGGTAACAAATTCCCTCCCTAAGACGAGAGATTGGTTCTAATGAAAAAGCAAAAATAAAATAAAATAGCACACTATGCTCAAGACTTAGAGCAGGGTAATGAATTCCCTCCCCAAGACGAGAGATTAGTCCAAAAAAAAAATGGAAAAACAAATAAAATAGAGCACTACACTAAGGACTTAGAGCAGAGTAACAAATTCTCTCCCCAAGACGAGAGATTAGTGTTATCATCCTATATTTTACAGATTTCACTAGGTGAATGTGGATGTTCTACAAGCAGTTAAAGATAGCATTATCTTCCTATCAACTATCTTTAAACAAATCTCACAACCTTCATTATCCTAAGCAAGCCTATTTCACTTTATCTCACTTTTGGCTTCTAAATGTTAACCTTGCTGCTCTTAAATAAAGTCATTTTGGGCTGGTTCATCTCATTTTCACCCCCTTCTTCCCTCAGCTCTCATTCACTCATTTCCCCCCTCTAAAAGCCCCTTTTCCCCCTTTCCTAAAAGCTTCATCATTTTCCCCCATTCCCTATTTTCCTTTATATACTAAAACAATGTAAAAGTTTACCCTTTACATTGTTTTTAATCAAAGTTTTAGCCTTTGAAGGCGGGTCCTTGTTCAAATTAAATATCAAGCACTTTTTTGGAGTAGGATTTTAAGATTTGTCAAAAAGTGAGCAAAAGGCTCAACTCACGGGCACTTTTAGCACGTGGGTTAGCACGGAGGGTGCCTCTGCAGTTGACCTTGTTGACTGTGGAGGTAGTCCAGATGAATGGTCGAGATTCATTGCCGGTGCATAAGCCAAATAAGTTCTTCGTACCTCAAGCCCCCCGTAGTGACATATGTTGTCGTTCCCAGGCCCATTCTCCATCAAACCCCACGATCCAATATAATCACACCACCTGTCCACCCAGACCTTTCCTTATTTCACAACGCCCCTTCCAAACCTTATAAATTAATATATTTTCGTTAATTTATTAAACACCCCCGGGCCCGCTCTCCTTCGAACTTCCCGTCTGGACCCCACCGCTCCACCTTCGAACCTGCCCTTCGCTCCCCGCTATGTGATCGCCGTTGATCTCTACCCCTCGAGATCTGACAATCTGAATTTCATATTGAAAATAGAGTAGCGATGGGGTTAACAAATCCCGCATTTGTTTAGACCCCGCGCTAAATGACAAAACCCTGCTATGCATCGCCCTCTGAAGCATATCGCATCACCGCCCCCAAAGCATGGGACAACCTTCGATCTCCTTCCCCGAGATATGACGGCCCCCAGTGCATATCGCATATATAGTTGCGTTGGGGTTAACACCCTGTGACCCAATAAACGTGCGTCACCTATCCTCCACTCCGTCGATTTGACCACCTGTTTGTTGTTTCCAAAATGCACGAAAACCGTCGATCTCCTTCCCCAAGATCCGACGGCCCCCAGCACATATCGCATATATAAATGCGCTGGGGTTAACATCTTCCAACCCAAGTGAAATAAGTGATTTCTCCCCGCCACACATCATGCTCTAAATGATATCGTGTGCCCCCTCCTGCAAACTGCTTACCGCCTTCTTGCCACGTGATAATTCGCTTCTGGTTTTTTGAAACTGCTTATCTCTCCGTGCCATTTTTCAAATCCTCCCGCCTCTATTCAAACTTTGCCTAGTTTCACCTTCAGAACCCTGCCTCCCACACCATTTCCTCCTCTGAAAACTCCCTCCAATAGCCCGAGAACTCCTGAAAACACAAAAAACCCTCCCTTGCAGGTTTTAAGGTAAATTGTTTGTGTTTTGTGCAGGTGTAATGGTAGAAATGCAAAGCAAATGCATTCCAATGGTCCAAGAATAATGGATGAAGCCCGGGGTGACGATCCAGGGGTGTAATCAGATTTAGAAGGACCAAAGGCCCTATATCAGAGTCAAATCAATGAAACATAATCATCGATGATCCCTTAAAAGATTCTCCAGCTGAAGAACACATCCACTGCACGCAACAAACAAACATAGTAAAAAAAAATAGTGAATTGAAGAAGACTAAAGGATTACAGGGCTAAACACTAATCAACAGCAAAAATAGAAGATTAGGCAGCTAAAGCAAAAGTTAAAGGATAAAGGTAGACAGGTCAAGAGATTAAAGGATGAAGTCAGAATATCAAAGGGTTAATCAAATGATTAACGAACAAAACAGAGTTAAAGAAGAATAAAGATAAAAATAGCATAAATAGACAGATAAAGGATAAAACATAGTTTAAAGGCTTAATACAGAGGTTTAATGTTAAAACAGAGGCAAATTAGCCCAACAGCACATTCGAATTAACTACACCTACAACAGTTACTTCTTCAAAGATATTTTGCCACCTACAAGTATTATTTACTTCAATAAAGCATCAAATAGTTATTACATTCAATCAGAGATATTTTCCATTTGCCAGCAGTTATTGTAAAGTTATTACAAAGTGTTAAAAGTCAAACATTTCACATAAATCAACTCAGAAGTTAAGATAGGAGTTATTATTTCAAAGAAATACCTTCAGATATTTTTGCCTTCGGCCTTGCATGATCTCAAAGGTAAAAAATCATTAACTCTGTAATAAATGACATTTAAAACCCTAGTTTAGAAGCACCTCCTCATTTGCATATAAATATTGCATATGAGCTTCATTTTTAGTGTTGGTTGTTGAGTTAAATATGAGGGTTGATGAGTTGATGAGCTAGTTGAGGAATGCTAGGCTGGGATAGAGAAAGCTTTGAGCTACAGAGACCTATTGTACTGGAGTATGTAACTGGTTTGAACATCAATAATACAAGCACGTTCACAGGATCTTTGATCTATGTTAATTGTGAATTTTTTCTTCTGTGTTACTATTTTTCTTATGTTTTCCATTTTGTTCATATTCTATAATAAAGGAACATAAATTTTAGAGTAGGATATGCTGCTGTAGCACCCTATTTCTGTTTGCATCCTTTATCTTTATGTTTTCTTCTGCAAGGTCTGATTGGAGGATTCTTAATTGCCCTCCAGTCCCATCTAGCTTTTTGCCTTAGAAATGATCCAATAGAGTGTAACCAAGGAAATTAAGGGTGAGTCCATGTTCATTGGTATGGCTTGAGATATTGTTTTTATGAATGATTTCAATAGAGTGAAACCAGGGAAATTTATGGTGAGTCCGTGTTCATTGGTATGACTTGAGATATTGTTTTTAAGACCTTCTTTGAAGTATACTTAGTAGATTCTAAACCAGGGAAGTCTATGGTATGCCCTGCCCTCTGGCCTGCCTCAAAATGTTGCTTTAAAGGTCTTTTGAGAGTTAGTTAAAAGTAGATTAGATTATTTTTGTTTGATCTTAGGCTGCTGTCACTTTTATCTTACATGTTTTCTTATCTGAAAGTAGTCTTAGGATTACTGGATTGTTGTCTTAAAGGTTTTCTTATTAAAAATTTGGCCAAAGAAGTCTATGATATGCCCTATCCTTTGGTTTGCTTCAAACAGTTACCTAAAAGGCTTTTCTTGTTTAAGTAGAGCTAGAATATTCTTAACTGACTATAGCTTTTCTGCCTTCACAACTATTATTTTTTCATAACACAACCTAATCTAAAAGATCCACTTGATATAGTTAGCTTGCCCTATGAAAAACCTTGTAGAATTGTTGAACAATTAAATCCTTTTGTGACTCCATAGCCCAATGGATTAATGTATTCTCATAGTCTATATTTTCAGTTGAAACATTCCCTCAATTAACCCCAACCCTTGATCTATCAAATGACCTTTCAATCAACCAAAAAACAAAAACCAACAAGTCCTTAGAACTTCATAACTAGCCTAAAATCATTAAGAGCATAAAGAATATCCTTTGATAACACTTATATAAAGAGATCCCTCTCTGAATCCAAGAAGGCTAGGTCCTAGGATTCCAAAGTGGTTCTTATGTGGCCCCTGCAGTGTTTGTTCTTGCCAATCCTGCAAATCATAGGGAACCAACAATTAGTTCTAAAAAAAAAAAAAAAAAATGAAAAGTGAGAAAACAGAACACTACGCTCAAGACTTGGATCAGGGCAATAAATTCCCTCCCCAAGATGAGAGATCGACCCTTAGATCAATTGCAGATCTTGTTCTTGCACCTTATTAGCCTTCCCCAACAATGATGCCAAAATTTTGGTTTCCAGATATGAACAAATATTCAAACCCTTTTTCCACATTAATTATCAATCCGGGTGAATTCGTTATTTCAAGACTAGCGTGCACAGTATATGGAAGAGCAATAACATAACCTACTATTGAATCACATGCCTAATCAATGAAAGAAAGAAACTACTGTAAAAAAAATTAAATATGGATTGCAAAATTATAAAAGTATTCACAGCAATTACATAATCATACCGGAATAACAGTTACAATGATAAACCAAAATATGAAATCAACAAAAAGGAAAATAACACAACACCTGATCAGAAGAGTGGGCCCAATTCTCTGATCAGGGCTGCGGCAAACTCAGAGCTCACAAACGAAACATAAAAACACTGTTTTCAATTGATTAAAAGAACTTCTATTACAAACGAACCAATCCATGATTGGAGAGAACTGTCGGAATCTGGCGCGAACACCGAGCAAAATGTGCCATGTGCTGCATTATTTTAATACAAAGAAAGGCATGTTTAAGGAATGAACCTGGGCCTATGGAAATCGAAGTGAGCCAAGATTTTGAACTGATATTTGAACAAAGTTATGGCCCGTCCTTCACAGGTTATGTATTTCATTACAAAACCTGCTAGTTAGTTCCATGGATATGATACAAATTTTCACTCATATCCTCTCCCATATTGAACGACGCTTTCTCTTGCCTGCAGAAATAGTTTGGGAAACTCTGGGAGGGGAATTCTCTAAGAAAACCACTGTTGCCCTTGCTGTCTTAGCCCATTAAATTCCGCAATTACTTCTTATGTGACGGCAATTTCTAATCTGCTGACCCACGAAAATTCTCATTCAAATTAAGTGCAAACTCCATTATGATTCCCTTGTCAAACCCCTGCAATCTATTGAAGTAGATATCTCATCCTGCATTGACAAAAATTTGCCACACATCTGGATTATTTCAGACTAAGATTGTGTTTTTAGGTTCATGCCGCATAGCCAGTTCACCCATCCTGTAGAGACTGTAACAACACTCTGGAACAATAGACCATTGGAAAGAGTGGTGGGTACCAAATTTGGAAAAAATAGCATGGTGAAAAATGAGGGGTAATAACGGTAAATACAGATGGTGATTCTTGAGAAATGAAGAAAATAATGGAAAAGTATGGTAAGTGCAGTGAATGAAATAGTAATTATTTCGTATGAGGTGGAAAGGACTAATCGATTCGTATCATATGCGTGTTGCGAATCCCAATACATCCTTAATGATTATACGGAATATGGTAAGGATCGTAGGGTGTACCATCACACGAAGTTGTAATAATGACTTTTGGAATCATCATTACGCCGTCGTTTAGTTATGACAACACCCCCCCCAACTTGAAAGTAGTCGTTCGCGACATTTGTTGGGTATGGAGCCTGATTTTCTTCCTGATTCACAGATCCTTGTTTTAGTTGGATGTATACCCCAGGAAAATTGTACACCCTTGCACACGGGGGGGACTTGTCCCCCCCGCGGGGTCCGGGGGCCAGCGGTCCCCAGGCGGGGGTTTCGGGGGCAGCGCCCCTGAAGCCAAAAATAGATGTAAAATTGCCTTATAAAAGTATAGTAATTTCTAGTCAATCTGGGCCGTTCATTAGGCGGATGATCTGACGGTAGAAGTTATGTTTAGTTTAGGATTTTTTGCCCTAGAAGGCAACCCCTCACTTTTATGAGGGTATTGTATTGCGGTTGCGCATTGTATGTGTATTCTTTGAGTGGGAAACAGATAGGGAGACTGTGAGAGAGAACAGAGGATATTACAGTGGATCTGCTGTAGGTTTTGTCTCTTCATTTTTCTGGATAATAGAAAGGAAGGACTGGCTGTTCGAGGTGGACGTAGCCCAAACTGGGTGAACCACGTATATCTGTGTCTCTCTGGTTTTATGTGTTTTGTGTGCTTGTATTTTCCGCATATTTTATGTGTTTTTTTTTTTGCTAAGTTAAATTAATCTATTATCAGTAGGAAAATAATGTACAACTGGCCGAGGCCATTACTGTGCCTTCAGAGAGGAAATTTAGACTGACATTGACTGGAGTAGGGCAGCCCTGCAAGGGGCGCCAACTTGATGAACCCAGAACATTAAAAAATCCCACGCAGGGGATCGAGCTAGAAAAACAAGGGTTTGTAACCATACACTTTGCTAATACTCTGGTCCCAAACATGACTAGACCATAGAACAGACTGAAACTGAAGTTTACAAAAAGTGGACCAGTATTGAGATAGACATTGATATAACAAAACAGGCCCTCCAAGAGGGTAGAGAAAAAACAAAAGTAACCAGCAGGGAGAGACGAGTTACTCATCCGGCGGGACCTCTTCAATCCTGCAGCTGTAATCTTCTGGATTGCTGTGAACATGGTGGAAATCGTCATTATGGTGAGCGGCCTCAGCATCCGAAGCTTGAACACGAACAGAGTCCGTCTGCAGAGTCGCCCCGGAAGCCTCAGGCTGACCCCCCGCGCTATGTTGCATCTGGTTCATGTGAGTGCCGGCGTCAGGAACGGGATCCTCAGGCGGAGTCTCCGGAATTGGCTCCTCCAAGAAGACCACGGAGATGGCCACCGTCACACGAGGCTTGTTCAAAGCACAATCAAACGAGAAAGGAGCAGTATGCGACTGAGCGGGCAGCGCATCACCTGAAGGGGAATCCAATCTACGACCAGAACGGAGCAAACGCCCCCGGAGGAGGCGGGGGAGACTGTCAGATTGAGCAGAGGAGTTCGTAGGGGAAGAGGAGGGAGAGGGGGACGGCCTTCTGGCAGAGCGCGAAGGCCCCCTCCTGCACCTCATACGCTGCCTCACCCTAGGCATTGTTGCAGAATTAGCAGGACTGGAGTTCGAAGGAATCTGAGAGCTCGAAACAGGAGGGATGCCCAGCACAACAGTCGCGAGGAGACAGGGGCCAACTACAGAAATGTGTAAGTTGTCATCAGCCTGCAGACAACAAGTGAGCCGACTTCGCTTACCAGTTGAGGTGCGATCGGTGGCTCTGTCCAGAGCAGAATTGCAATGCGCATTCAGCGGTTGGGGGGAAAACGTCTCCATGGCGCTTAAAGAACATAAACTGCAACTCTCCATATGCAGCATTGAATTGCCAATCTCGCAAATCCTTTGCGTGATATGGGTTCTGCAGTCGAGGCAGCTTCGTATCGCCTCAAAGATAATGAGTTTCGCCATCAGAGCTAACTCCATTAAACACAATCTGGAATGTAATAACTGCGGACAGAGATAACAGGCTCAACGAGCGCGGTCGGACAGGTGTAGTGAATGCTGCCGTGAGGGATGGCAAGTGGCCTCCCGTCCGGTAGCTCCAGTCCTTTCACATTCAGTTGCCACCGAAGCACCCGCATCCGGGGGGCATATTTTATGTGTTGCATTGCTCTATAATATTTAATTTTCTTAAAACTGGTATCAGAGCCGAAGGTATATTTGGCTGATAAACTCGCAGGAAAGAAGGGTTCCTGGTTCGAGTGGGAGCAATGGCGGAAGATGCTAAGTTTAGGGTCAAGAAATTTAACGGCCAAAACTTCCCGCTGTGGAAGATGCAGATGGAAGATTATCTGTATCAGAAAGATCTGTACCTACCATTGAGCAAAAAAGCAAAGAAGCCGGCGACCATGACAGACGCGGAATGGAATATTCTCGATAGAAAGGAAATGCTGGAAATGCGGAAACAAAGGACACCTAAAGAAAGACTGTAGATCTCGGAAGGGAAAAGGAGATGCACAACAAGAAAATAATCATGAAGCAAATGTGACAGGTGATGTGTTACAAGATGCTTTGATTCTTCTTTCGAAAATGTTACTGATTCTTGGGCTGTAGATTCAGGGGCTTCATTCCATGCCACACCTGATAAGAAATATTTTCACAACTATGTTTAAGAAGATTTTGGACAAGTTCGTTTGGGTGATGATAAACCCTGTAAAATTGTTGGAATGGGTAAAGTTCTTGTAAAACAGTAGAATGGAAACCAATGGAAATTAAAGGAGGTAAGGCATGTTCCAGATCTAAAGAAAAATTTGATTTCAACAGGACAGTTAGGCGGTGAAGGTTGTGTGACAACTTTCACAGATAAAGCTTGGAAGGTCACCAAAGGAGCCCTAGTAATAGCAAAAGGTGAAAAGGTTGGTACATTGTATTTATGCAATGATATTTCTAACTCTATTAATGCTTTAACTTCCAAAGGAGCAGATGCAGCATTATGGCATCATAGGCTCGGACATATGAGTGAGAAGGGGACGAAGATTCTTCACTCAAGAAATTTGTTGCCAGGTTTGAAGAATGTTGATTTGGATTTCTGTGAGAATTGCATTTATGGAAAACAGAAGAGAGTCAGATTTCTCAGAGTTGGAACAGAAAAGAAGAGTGAAAAATTGGAGCTTGTGCATACAGATGTATGGGGACCTTCTCAAGTATCATCTCTCAGTGGCTCTCGCTATTATGTTACGTTTATTGATGATGCAACTAGAAAAATTTGGATTTATTGTATTCAAAATAAATCTGATGTATTTGATACTTTCAAAAAATGGAAAGCTTTGGTTGAGATTGAGACAAGAAAGAAGTTAAAGTGTCTCAGATCAGACAATGGAGGTGAATATTGCAGCAAAGAGTTTGATAGGTACTGTTCAGGGCATGGAATTCGTAGAGAGAAGACAGTTCCAAGAACACCACAAGAAAATGGTGTGTCAGAAAGGATGAATAGAACAATCATGGAGCGTGCAAGGTGCATGAGATTGCATGCGGGATTGCCTTTACAATTTTGGGCAGATGCTGTAGATACTGTTGTTTATTTAATAAACAGAAGGCCTTCAAGTTCCTTGGATGGTGGTATTCCATAGGAAGCATGAACAGGTAAAAAGGTAAACTACTCTTTTTTAAAGCCATTTGGTTGTGAGGCCTTTGTCCATATTAATAAAGAAAATAGAACAAATCTTGAGGCAAAATCAAAGAAATGTACCTTTATTGGATATGGTGCTAATGATTTTGGTTATCGCTTATATGATTATGAAAATCACAAAATCATTAGGAGAAGAGATGTAATATTCAATGAAATGGTCTTGTATAAGAATTAGTTGCAGGAAAAGAAACAGAAAAAAGAAATCAAGGAATACACGGTTCTTGATGAGATAACTGAAAAATTAAAGGTGCCTGAAAATAATAATAATCAACAACCACAGCAGCAGCAACCACCACAACAACAACAGGCACCTCAAACACCTGAAAGTTGTGTTAGAAGATCTACTAGGATAAGTAGACCCCCTGAACGATACTCTCCTTCATTATATTATTTATTGCTGATTGATTATGGTGAACCTGAATGTTATGAAGAAGAAATGCAGGCTGAAAGCAGGAAGAAGTGGGAGATAGCCATGGAAGAAGAGATGGACTCCTTGATGCATAACCAGACTTGGGACTTAGTCAGGTTGCCTGCAAGTAAAACTACATTGCATAATAAATGGGTTTATAGGCTGAAGGAAGAAGATGGAGGAAAACAGAGGTACAAAGCTAGACTTGTGGTGAAGGGGTTTGCACATAAGAAAGGTATTGATTTTGATGAAATATTTTCTCCTGTTGTTAAGATGACTTTAATCAGAACTATCTTAAGTCTTGTAGCAGTGGAGGATTTACATCTTGAACAGTTAGATGTAAAGACAACATTTCTCCATGGAGATTTGGAGGAAGAGATATACATGCAGCAACTAGAAGGATATGAGGTCAAAGGGAAGTAAAAATTGGTGTGCAGGTTAAAGAAGAGCTTGTATGGCTTAAAACAGGCTCCAAGGCAGTGGTATCTAAAATTTGACAAGTTTATGTCTGAACAAGGTTATACTAGATGTCACTCTAATCATTGTGTTTATCAAAAAAGGAAAAATAATGGCAGCTATATTATATTGTTATTGTATGTAGATGACATGCTTGTTGCAGGATCTAACATGCAGGAAATAAATGTGCTCAAAAGAAAATTGGCAAATTCATTTGCAATGAAGGATTTGGGACAGGAAAACAAATCCTTGGTATGAGGATAACTAGAGACAGGAAAAATCGCAAATTAACACTGTCTCAGAATGAGTACATAGAAAAGGTGTTGAAAAGATTTAATATGCACAATGCAAAACTTGTTAGTAAACCTTTTGCTAGCCATTTCAAACTTAGTAAGGAGATGTGCCCAAAGACCCAAGAAGACATGGATTATATGTTTAAAGTTCCATATTCATCAGTAGTCGGAAGCTTAATGTATGCAATGGTCTGCACAAGGCCTGATATTGCACATGCAGTGGGAGTTGTAAGCAGGTACATGAATAATCCAGGAAAAGAACATTGGATGGTAGTAAAATGGATTCTCAGATATCTGAGAGGTACCACAAATCAAGCATTATGCTTTGGTGGTTCAAACGTTGCTCTACAGGGATATGTTGATGCAGATATGGCAGGTGAGAGAGATAACAAGAGGAGCACTACAGGATATGTATTTACTATAGGTGGAACAACTGTCAGTTGGGTTTCAAAAATCCAAATTGTTGTTGCACTTTCAACAACAGAAGCAGAGTATGTTGCTGCTACAAAGGCTAGTAAAGAAATGATTTGGTTACAAAGGCTTATGGGTGAATTGGGTAAGAAGCATGATATGGGCACGTTATACAGTGATAGCCAAAGTGCCATTCATCTTGCAAAGAACTCAGCATTTCATTCCAGGACTAAACACATACATCTCAAGTGCCATTTCATACGGTCAGTATTGGAAGATGGACAATTGAAGCTGGAAAAGATACACACTAGCCAGAATCCCGCAGATATGCTAACAAAATTTATAACTAGGGAGAAACTGAGATTATGCTCAGTTTCAATTGGTCTTCAAGGATGATGATGAAGATGAGGAATAGCCAGGTCCAAAGAGGAGTCATTGTCTAGCAAATTAAGTAGCGGTGGAGTTGCAACAATCAGTCTCCAAGTGGGAGATTGTTGGGTGTGGAGCCTGATTTTCTTCCTGATTCAGAGATCCTTGTTTTAGCTAGATGCACACCCCAGGAAAATTGTACACCCTTTCACGCGAGGGGGTGCGGGGGGGACTTGTCCCCCCTGCGGGGTCCGGGGGCCAGCGGTCACCCGACGGGGGTTTCGGGGGCAGCGCCCCCAAAGCCAAAAATAGATGTAAAATTGCCTTGTAAAAGTATAGTAATTTCTAGTCAATCTGGGTCGTTCATTAGGCGGATGATCTGACGGTAGAAGTTATGTTTAGTTTAGGGTTTTTTGCCCTAGAAGGCAACCCCTCGCTTTTATGAGGGTATTGTATTGCGGCTGTGCATTGTATGTGTATTATCTGAGTGAGAAACAGATAGGGAGACTGTGAGAGAAAAAAAAGGATATTACAACGGATCTGCTGTAGGTTTTGTCTCTTCATTTTGCTGGATAATAGAAAGGAAGGACTAGCTGTTCGGGGTGGACGTAGCCCAAACTGGGTGAACCAAATATATCTGTGTCTCTCTGGTTTTATGTGCTTGTATTTTCCGCATATTTTATGTGTTGCATTTCTCTGCAATATTTAATTTTCTAACAGCATTAATGTCTTTTCCATGGAATATTTAATTAAATCCATAAGAGTCAAATGGAGACATACCTGGCAGCCTACCTGGAGGAAGTGACCGTTGGTAAAATAATGATGCGGATGGAGTAACATCATCGAGGAGTAGCAATATTTGGAGTAACATAATTGCGAGTAGCAGCACTCAGAGTAACAACATCGAGTAGCAGCATCACGAGTATCAGCATCCAGAGTAACAACATCGAGTAGCAGCATCACAAGTAGCAGCATCCAGAGTAACATCATCACGAGTAGCAGTATCCAGACTAACAACATTTGGAGTAACAATATCACGAGTAGCAGCATATGGAGTAACATCATCTGGAGTAACAACATCACGAGTAGCAGCATCTGGAGTAACAACATCATGAGTAGCAGCAACCGAGTAACATCATCATGAGTAGCGAAAACCGAGTAACAACACCATGAGTAGCTGCATCTAAGGAGTAACAACATCGAGTAGCAACAACCAAGGAGTAATGAAATCATGAGTAGCAGCAACCAAGGAGTAACAACATCATGAGTAGAAGCATCCAAGGAGTAACAACATCGATACTTAGAAAATTTGAAAGCTGTGAAACATTACTCCTTAGTAGTAACTCCAGCAAAAAGACAACAAATAAATAGTAACAATATTTATTATATATATATGAACAAGGATGTAGAGGAACTCTTCTCTGCGCTAATAACCTTCAAACCAGATTTCTTAGAAAGATGTTTGATGAAAGAATCCGTAGAGGCTGGATAATGGTATAATCTCAGGCGATGTCCATTTGCTATGAAAGAAGCACGTGTATTATCAATTGTAACTAGCCTGACTGTTCCATTATCAAATACAGGGTCCACTTCATAAGGTCCCATCCGGTGAGTGCAAAACTTTCCCTTAAAATATTTAAAATGAGAGTCATAAAGTAATGCCCAGTCTCCCTTATGAAACACTTTGTTTTTTATAAACTTATCATGCCATTACATCCTCTACTACTGAATAGTAGTAATCCTCTGGAAAACCATTGAATGGATTTCATCTAGTTCATTAAGCTGAGCCAGCCATTGTTTCTGGGCATCTGACGGATCCAAACCAGCTTTAAGAGCTGTTCTGAGCGTACTGATTTAAAATTCTATCAGAAACATTGGGGATTTCCCATAAACCAATCAAATGGTGAAAACCCAATTGTGTTCCGCCATGTTTTTCTGTATGCCCAGAGAGCTTCAGGCAACTTCTGAGCCCAATCCTGATGATGGTATGCCAAATTTTTTGTCAAGATATTTTCCAATGTCTTGTTTTGCTTTCTACTTATCCATTTTCCTGGGGGTGGTATGGAGATGTCACCCTATGATTGACCCCATATTTCAGCATAAGATTTTATATCATGTGTGATGTAAATTGTGCTCCTCCATCTGAACAATCTCCCTCGGAGTACCATAACGAGCAAAAATTTCTTCAAATAGAAAATCTGAAACCACCTATTTTGTTGCTTTTGCAACAGCTTTGGCTTCTACCCACTTAGTCACGTAATCAGTTCAGACCAAAATGTGAACCTTTTGCTGGGAGGGTGGGTTGAAGGGTCCAACGAAATCGATAGCCCATTTCTCAAAAGGTTCGAGGACTACCGGTGGTTGCAAAGGCATTTCATCAGCTCGACCAAGCTGCCCCATGCGCTGACAACTATCACACCTCCAGACATAATTTTGTGCATCCTGAAAGATAGAAGGCTCGTAATATCCCATTTGTAGCACCTTATGGCCTATTCTTTTATCTGCAAAATGCCCCCCACAAGGGCCATCATGGGCATCCTTTAGCACTTCATAGATATCATCCTTAGATACACAATGTCAAATCTGCTTATCGACTCCTGTATGAAAGAGGTACCCTGCCATCCAGGAATATCGGGCACTATTATTAATAATTTTTCGTTGTTCCCTATATGACAAATGATGAGGCACCTTCCCTGTAGCAAGATAGTTAGCAATATCGACATACCACGGAGGGCTCGTAGAAATTGCAGAAAGATGCTCATTGGGAAAACTATATTCTATAGGTGTGCATTCATCATTGTTATCAATTCTAGACAGAAAATCAGAAACTACATTATCTTTTCCTGGTTTGTCTACTATTATGATATCAAATTCTTGAAGCGATAGCAACAATCTTGTAATACGACCAGGAGTGATAGGTTTATTCATCAAATACCTTATTGCTACATGATCAGTATGTACAAAAGTAGGATACCAGGTGATGTAGTGGTGGAACTTGTTGATAGCATAGATGACAGCCAAGAATTCTTTTTTCAGTCACCGTGTAATTCAATTCAACAAGAATTAAATTCTTGCTAACATATTAAACTTCATACAGTGTTTTGTCTACCTACTGTCCTAAGACTTATCCTACTGCTGTGTGAGAGGCATCAACATGTATGTGAAATGGAAATGCCCAATCGGGTCCTTGAAGGATCAGAGCTTTGCAAACCAGTCCCTTGATTTTCATGAAAGCTGCTTCATAGTCTTCAGTCCACAAAAATTCTACATCTTTTGTTAGTAATTGAAAAAGTGGATGTGTTATCTTAGCAATTTTTTCTATAAAGCGTCTATAATAACCAACACAACCAATAAAACTACGTACCTGTGTGGGTGTCTTGGGTACTGGGAAGTACAATATTACCTCTACTTTGGCTGGATCAACTCGAATTCCAACAAATGAGAGAAAATGTCCCAATATTATTCCTTCTTCTCTCATCATATGGCATTTGACTGTACTCAGAGATACATGGGCCTGCTTACATCTTTTGAGTAATTTTTCCATATTTTCCAACCCTTCTTCAAATGAGTTTCCATATGGAGTAAAATCATCCATATAGATTTCAACGTTGTCATCGACTAAATCAGAAAAAATTCCCAGAATTTCCCTCTGGAAGGTTGCAAGTGCATTACGCAGGCCAAAAGGGAAGACCCTGTATGCAAAGGTCCCCCATGGGCATGTGAAAGTTATTTTATCTTGGTATTCCGGGGCTATCTAGATTTGTTAATACCCGCTAAACACGTCTAGGAAGCAAAATAAATTCTTCCCAGCCAAGGTGTCCAGGACGTGGTCAATGAACGACAAAGGAAAATGGTCTTATTGAGTTGCCTTGTTTAGCTCCCTATAATCTACGTAGATCTACCATTTACAATTATTTTTGGGAACAATAACCGGCAGAGACACCCATTCGTTATCCGAGATGGGGTAAATGAAACCTACATCCAATAATTTATGTAATTATTCCATGACAATGTTCTTTAGAGTAGCTTTCATTCTTTGTTGGGGTTGTCTCATAGGGCAAAAATATTCCTTAATATAGATATGATGAGTACATAAAGTAGCGGGGATCCCCTTCATGTCGGTATAATTC
The DNA here is from genome assembly GCA_034641835.2 of Pinus albicaulis. Lineage (NCBI taxonomy): Eukaryota > Viridiplantae > Streptophyta > Pinopsida > Pinales > Pinaceae > Pinus > Pinus albicaulis. The sequence goes on from CM076570.1 coordinate 1,579,308,890, forward strand.
CAAGCAAAAGCTTCCTGATGGTCTTGAAGGAATTTTAAAAGCTGCTTTGTCTAGGATTTTGACATATTCAGGTTGATATCAAGTGTCTTCCCTGGTTCAATTTTAATAAAAATACTATCATGGCATGAAGTTATAGGAATGTATTCAATTTCATCTTTTGGTTTGATGTTTTTCTGTGTTTCACAGCTCATAGCAAACTCTAAAACTTGACGAGTTGAATTGGAAACAGAACCGAGATCATCAATAAAAGTGTTAATGACATCATCCTCAGTTTCTACTTTTAATTGAAGGGCCTGCCCAATGGTGAGGATTGGTCTAAATTCTTCATTTTTAGGTTTAGGCTCTTCTACTGGCAGAGGTTTCTGTCTGGCTAATAGTTTTTCATATGGGTTGGGTTCTGGAGGGGGGTAGAGAGTAAGATTCTTTGTAACCATCCCATTTGATATAATCATATATCCAGATCGACACTCAATATAGGCGTCTGCGGTTACGAGCCAAGGTCTTCCCATGATCAATGGATGACCACCAATTGAGGATCATGTCTGTAATACAAGGAGGTCTACAGGATAGTGCCATGAGTCCACCAAAATAATCACATCTTCCAACTTTCCTACTGGTTTAATTATAGACCTATCTGCTAATTCCAAGATAGTAGGGGTTGGCTTAATTTTTTCGAGGCCTAATGCATTCATTGTTTCAGAAGTAATGATATTTATGGCAACACCCAAATCTACCAGTAAATTTGGGATTTCAACCCCATTGATTTGTACTGTTAGAATTTGGTTCCGTGGGTCCTCATATTTTTCAGGCACAGTCTTTCCTAGCATGATGTCGGACAGTCTGCCCATCACATGAATGGTTAACGGATCCCTTGGTTTCTTCCCAGGATTCTTAGAGAAGTAATCTTTAAGAGTTTTTGCATATATAGGTACATCCCTCATAGCTTGGAACAGGGGTATTTTGACAAAAATATTTTGCAATTCCTCCAGGAAGTCAAACTCTGCTTGAGGGTTTTGTTTATTCAGGGTCAATCTTTCAGGATATGGTGGAGTAATTGGATGACCCTGGTTAAGAAAATGTTGGGGAGGTGTTTGGTTTATCGTGTTTTGGTCTAGTTTATCCCCAAATGTTCTTTGTTATGGTTCTACAACTTCACTATCAATTTGTTCTATGATAATAGGTGAAGTCAGAGAATTTACTACCCGCCCATATCGTAAGTTTATCTCATTAAGTCCTGCGGTAGAAATGATATATGATGGAAGTTTAAGAGTCTCTGTTTGTTGGACCCCCTTATTATTAGAATTCAGAATTGGATGGATAGGAAGCTGGGGTTGAAGGGATTGGTTGCCTGGAGGTACATTAGAGGGCAACTGAAGTTGTTGTTGAGGTATAGATTGGGGAAATTGCACAATAAGAGAGGGTCCATGCTATTTCTAATTCCATGAAGGATTCGAACTGGTCTGGGGAGCCCATTGTTGCCAGGGGGGATATTGTTATTGAGACCACATCGGTGAAAAAGGTACGGACTGGGGACCCATATTAACATTATTAAAATACTGAGATGGGTCCTGAGGCATACCTTGATTCATAGCTGGTGGTTGAGGTTGCCATGTTTTTTTCAATCCCATAAAGTATAGTTGATCTACCGCATTTTCTTCATTTTTCCCTTGAAAAATTGCCTTCAGTCCTGGCAAGGAAGGGCACAAGTTGGTCGCATGGGTCTGTTCGCAAATTGTGCATGCTTCCACTATGTTTAATGGGCATTCTTTCAACGGATGCTTCTTTCTACACCATGGGAAGAATATATCCATAGTCTTCTCCAACTCTATTTATTTCTGTTTCGCTTGCAGAGTGTCCATCTGGGTGGATAATTTGCTTAGGATATCAGTCCTTAGGTTATCCAATAGGTTTCCGATTTATGCGTTTGTAACCCCTCCACCAGAAGTCTTTAATCACTAAATTCCTTTTCCAATCCTTGCATCCCCCCGTGAACACTGAATGCATAACTCATAGATAGTGTCGAAGTCTTCTTTCGAAACATCCCCCTTTCCTACTATGTTCAGAAGTTGCAGGGAATCTTCCCTAAGTGCTCGGAGAAGATGATCTTCAAAATATATTTATCCAGGTCATTATGGTCTAATCTCTGCAGTATATATTTGTATCATTCGAAACAATCTTCCATGTTCTCATCCTCTTTCTACACAAACTTAAAGATTTCCTCTTTGATGTCACAGGATTTACAGTAATCTTGGTATTTCTCCAAAAAAACTTCCTTCATCGCATCCCATGAGGAAATAGTATTTCATCTTAAACCCATGAACCATCGCATGAGGGTTGTCCCTTTTAAGGTAGCAGCAAATATTTTTAGCTTCTGAGCATCAGCGATATAATCATACCCTCGACAGATAATGTCAATTTCAAAGAGGAATGTATCGGGGTCTTTAGAAGAAAGCCCATGAAAATTAGGCAGATCTGTTAAAGGAATGGGCTTCATTGGTGCATCACCTATAATGTTTCCAATTGGAAAATCAATAGAAGAACTTGTAGGTGCCATGAATATCCTCCAATACTCACCCGAGATTTCAACTAGTTCTGCAACTAGTACTTGGGGTGATTCGACTATAGGAGGTTTCACAACACTCCCTTGGTCTCGTGGTGAAGCGAAATCCTTCAGGAGCTCTTCTTCCCAATTGGAATTTATCAATTCAACTGTAGGAGGTTTCACAACACTCCCTTGGTCTTGTGGTGATGCAAACCCCTTCAGGGGTTCTTCTTCCCAGTTAGAATTGCTCAATTCTTTTGACCCTCTGCTTGCTATTTCTTCCTCTTCTACTGGTAGCAGGGGTATCTCCTCCACTGGTACCTTATTTATTACTCCTTCCACTGTCGAAAGAATTTCCTCTAGTACCATGGATGGCACTGGCTACTCAACCGACTACCCTTCGGACTTCGTCTAAACCCTTACCCTGACAGCAGCATGAAAATATGCTTCAGATTCAGCCTTTGCGATGATCTCCTGGATATACATCTTCCTTCCCATATCCCTTCTTTCTTTGGGGGTCTTCCTCTGCCCCTCTTATTCAAATCTTTGTTCATACAATTAGTGGGAAGAATTCATTAAAATAACAGAAGCGCTCAGGACCCAGAGCAGGATGGGTAGTTTCCTCCCCGGGATGAGAGAGTAGGTTCAAAAAGAAAATCAAACAAACAAAAAAAGAAAATCAAAGTTCAGGACAAAAGTAGGGTGATCAAATATGCTCCCCAGGATGAGAAGTTGGCCCTTTTAGAAAATAATCACAAATAAGAAAATCAAAATACTACGCTTAGGAATTTGAGTAGGGTAACAAATTCCCTCCCCAAGATGAGGGATTGGTTCTAATGAAAAAGAAAAAAAAAGAAAAAGAAAAATAAAACTACACACTATGCTCAGGACTTAGAGCAGGGTAATGAATTCCCTCCCCAAGACGAGAGATCAGTTCTAAGAATAATAATGGAAAAACAAAGAAAATAGAGCACTACGCTAAGGACTTAGAGTAGGGTAACAAATACCTTCCCCAAGACGAGAGATTAGTTCTGAAAAAAAAAAATGAAAAGTGAGAAAACAGAACACTACACTCAGGGCTAGGAGCAGGGCAATAAATTCCCACCCCAAGATGAGAGATCGACCCTTAGATCAATTGCAGGTCATGTTCTTGCACCTTGTTAGCCTTTGCCGACAATGGCGCCAAAATGTTGGTGTCCAGATATGAACAAATATTCAAACCCTTTTTCCACATTAATTATCAATCCGGGTGCGTAAGTTATTTCAAGACTAACACGCGTAGTATATGCAAGAGCAATAACATAACTTACTATTGAATCACATGCTTAATAAATGAAAGCAAGCAACTACTGTAACAACAATTAAATATGGATTGTATAATTATAAAATTATTCACAGCAATTACAAAATCATATTGGAACAACAGTTACAATGATAAACCAAAATATGAAATCTACAAAAAGGAAAATAACACAGCACCTGATTAGAAGAGTGGGCCCAAATCTCTGATCAGGGCTGCGAAAACTCACAGCTCACAAACGAAACAACAAAACACTGTATTTAATTGATTAAAAGCACTTATATTACAATATTCATTCTTTCTGATTAACCCCAATTCATAGCCTTGATGCCCTTTTTATACAAATGTTCAGGTAATCGTAATTTCCCTCTAGCAACTAAATATCTACAATTATACATCTCTTACAACAATAAAATAGTTGCCAAAAGGAAATCACGAAAAGCCTGGAATAGAGCTGGGGTAAGTTGGAATCTATTGCTCTATTGAAGCATGTTGAGATAGCGCTGAGAATTCAGAGTTGCTTCATGGCTTGCAAATGTAATTCCCTTTCCTTTGCCGAATTTGTGGAAATAATGGAGTTAATACTTGCAAAGGTAAAGCCTCCATGACTATTACTTAATTAATCAAATATTCCATATAAGACAATGGGAAGGGGTTTACCTCGTGTGTTTTAGAACAATTAATGATACAAAGAGATAGAAAGGTGGGATAAAATGGGAGAGAAAAGTGTCCAGATTTAGTACCCAACATCTCCCCCAACTATTCTATCTGCATGTCCTCGTGCATCTCATTGTCTTCTCAGATCTGGGTTGGACTGATTGTGGCTGGCATGAAGCTGTGCGAGGTCTTATTCCATGGCCATCTCTGTCCCAGGGGGTTTATAACCTTCTGTCAGAACAACATCCTATGACCATATGACCCGCCAAGTTCCCAACGAGTCTGTTTCCATAGATCCACAACTGTGTTTGCATAACTTAGGTGCAAGCCTTGTACGAGGCCACCTAATGATCCACCATGTCAATTTATAGTGTTTAAGGTTGTCCTAAAGGCGGGTTCCTCTTCCTCCACCAAGATACAATGCATAATTGAGTATGGCATCTCATCTAGCGAGATACAATCATAATTGATTATGGCCTTTCTGAAATTTTTTTCTATAGCACATCACCCTAAGGTCAATAATATCCTCTCGGTGTTGATCCCTCCCTTTCCTTATAGTGTTGATCTTGGAAAAGCTAGCATAGAAGATACCTATTGAGTATAGAGAACAAGTAGCCTGGCTAGTAAGAAAGCATGTCTCTTTGGGCATCTCCCTCCTAGCAGTCAAAATCCTGTTCCATCCAATCATTACATATCTATCCCGTATCCGACCCAAATGATCCACCCAACAGGGTTTCAAAGGTATAATCAACCCATCCCCATCTGATCAATCCATTAATACAATCCCAATTTCCCTCATCTAGCGATCCAACTAACCCATGCCATCTTCAACTGTTTTTAAGGTAGTATGACTGACTAACTAACTAGTGATTGAAGGTATAGGGCTCTATCTATCTCTAGTTCGTGCAGGTAAGTTGCACGTGGATTTAGTTCATGCAAGTAAGTTGAGCCAGAAATCCAGGTTGAGAGATCAACCACTAGGTATAATGGGGCCGAAGCCGCTGCCATGGATGTCATGGTTGTTAAACTTCATCATTGTTGTTGGTCTATGCAGCAAGTCGAAAGGAAGGCAGAAGTGCATTTTCAAAGCCATTATAAGCCATGGATAATCCAACATTATATATTAGATTTTGTAATGATTAAACAACCCAAGTCAATGGGTTTCACACGCGTTTCGTTTGTAGAGGACCTATTAAGTGTGCAAGTTCATGTTGTCTACCCAAGTATGATGATATTTACAACAATTTTTATTTAAACAGCTAAAAAGATTAGTTTTGAAAAAATAAAATTATATAAGCAACATGCTAACATCGATACATGGCATCTAATTTGATAGGGTGATATGGTTAGCAGGTCCTTGATTCCCACCTACCTTGTTATGCAGAGTTATGATCTATGGATACATCAAATTCCCTAAGTGTGGTGCTAGGCACTTAGAACAACAGATGAAATACCTTTTTATCATTTTCTCTAAGAATAAGTAAACACACAGAATGATAGAAGAACCTACTTGCAATCCAAGCGCTTCTTATTCTCCTTATGTCGCTTTTCCTGTAGCCTCCAATCCAACTTTGATCTCCAGATTGCTTCTTGCAAGTATAAACAGAGAACAACAAACATATTGCAATATACAGATGCCTACTTATCTTAATCACTTAAATCGATTAAACATGAAACATATATATCATCAAGAATCCATTGTATGAGAAATAGAAGCATAAATAGATACATATATGGGAAAATGAACAGCAATATTTATTAAATAATAGAAGGTGGAGATTACAACCAATGATCGATTTGATGTCACCAGCTCCAGATTCATCCCAGCCTCATCACATCCAACATCACACCAGTAACATATTTGTACTTTCACTCTCTCTCAAATGAGATTCCAAAAACATTTCTTTACCAAAATTCTTCCTTCCCTAGCACTAGGATCTGTGCTCAATTTATAGGGAAACTGATGGTATTTTCTAAATGAATGACTTTATAATAATAGGCAAGACATGTTTCTAAATTCATAGGTGTTAGATGGAAACTTGGATTCGAAGTTTGACACATATGGACTCTTCTAGAAGGCACTGGCATGTGGAGATTCCATAACAATGAGAATTTCGCTCCCAATTGACCAACACACTCTTGAATGTCGAGAAGTGCATTGCAGTGCACCCTTGAATGGAGGGAGCTACATATGCAACACAATTAGTCTTTTTAGAGGCTGCATTGGTGAGTCAATAGGTGATATAACATATACTTCAAACCTTGTAAATCTCACAATAGAAGCCATGAATGATTTGTTCTTCTCTTAGGGCATATAACAACTGAAATATGAGGGGATGATACACCCTATTTCATTTTTCCTGGGGATGATGTCTAGTTTGAACAGGGTCATGGGGGATGATACCCAAATTGACCTATAACAGCTGCCCTCTAAAGCATGAAGTTGAAATAATAACAATATTTTGAATGAGATGCTTTACAATGTGATGGGAACTGAAGCGGAGTGGAAACCTGCATCAATCTCACAATACATTACATCATGATATATCCTCTTGATCACGAATTGTTGAGGGAGGCATTCCCATACTCAACACATAAAATATCTAATAACATGTACATAGTGCATAAAGTCATCTACATTGGAATGTTGCCCAATATAAACATGCCTACAGATATATGCCCATGTTCGGCTGACGATTTGTATGTAAGGTCACCATACATATGATGTGTAAAAAAATCCTAAAATCGCAGCTTGGATGGCTAAAACTATATCCGGGGTCTTCTTATCTCATTCACTCAATCATTCGGGCACAAGTCTAGCCATGAGAATATATGATTTGTAGTCGAACATGGTAAGACATCGTTTGATTACCAGCCAATGATGTGAGCTATTAACAAACGTGAGAGAACCACCATTAATGTCAATGGCTCTCAAGGTACTACATTATGTTTTGCAAGGCGTGAATAGATGATTTGATGTCGAATTCCAAACAAAATATTTCAGTCAAAACAATCCGGAAGCATGGAACTTGCCAATGTTGAGGCAAACTTCAAGGTACTGGAAGATGATGTTTCTAAATAAACTTCTTGGATGATGAGTTGATGTGGACAGGAAGTCACTTTATTGTAAAATAGGAGTTACTAATTTCAGAGACAAAATGTGACTTGATATAGCAATGTTCAAGGATGACTGTCATGAAAATGAAGGTTTAATGAGTATTGCAGAAGGATGAGTATTCACTAGATGACTTCTCTTAAACATATCGACGATACTGAGATGAGTTGGCAGGATTGACCCAAAACCGAAGTGAAGGTATGATGAACCATAGGTATGAATGAATCGTCAAGAATATTACCCAACCCAAACAGTCACGATGATGGAGTGAAGTGTCATGTTCAAGAGAGACTTGCTACCGTAAAAGTTTTCTTCCCTTTCCCAAAATTCCCCGGTCATTTGTTGACCAATACCTCTTTATTTTTTAACAAGCTTGAGGAGGGTAACATATGCTTGATCTATAATTCAACCCTTCAGGCGAATATGGATCGCTATTTAATAATTTAATGAGTCTAGCGATAAATGAAACTCGATTCTTACCATCATAAACAAGCCCCTCGCTATTTTATGTTTTAATGAGCTTAACGAAAATGACAACCCGATCCTTTTTCATATTTAGAGAGATTGAAAAAGAGGAAAAAAGAAAACTCCATGAGTCCTTTTTCATAAAGTTTTCACTCAGATGCGAAAAAGTGTAAAATAATATATAAGAGAACCTCCTAGCCATGTTCGACTAAGCCTTTCCTTTTTGGTAAATAATCTATCTCAGCTTGAAAAAGGGTTAAACTTCTACTGAGTAGATGTCAATTCATTTACTTTTACGAGCTTGAAAAGACAAGTGCTCGACAATCTTTTCACATTATCGGAGTTTGAAAAGATCTGAAAGAAGACTCCAACGGTTCCTTTTTCGTTGTTATCGAAGCTCTATAAAGAGATAAAAGTGTGCTTCAAGTCCTTTTTCATTTTTATTAAAGCTTGAAAAATAAGGATAAAAGCATGCTTTCTGGTCACCTCCTTTCAATTTAATTTACGAGCAGAAAAAGACAGAAAGAACTCAACATTTTCATGTGTTTTACGAGAATGAAAAGAATAGAAAAACAAGTTCGGGATTTTCACGAGTTTAACGAGTCTTGAAAATAATACCCAAATGGACTCGATCTAGGTTTCATTTTTACACAATCTTGAAACAGAGAAAATTGTGCTTGAATGCCCCCTACAAGAGCACAAGTAAATTTGAATTCCCCCTGCAAGAACACATACCCCCCAAGCTTCATTTCATTCAGCTAAGTAAACTAATGGTTACTAATAGCTGGATGGAATGAAGGTTCATTTACGAGATCAGATGAAAGACTTGACTTAATTAGGAGAGGATTTGTTTCATTTTTTAATGAGCTTGATACATGAAAAGAACTATGTTCATGACCTGTTTCATTTTTTAACAAGGTTGACACAGTAAAAGAACTTTCCTCATGAACCTATTTCATTTATCGAGGTTGACACAGGAAAAGAACTATCCTCATGGGAACCTATTTCATTTATCGAGGTTGACACAGGAAAAGAACTATCCTCATCACCTGATTCATTTTTTAATGAGGTTGACACAATAAAAGAACCATCCTCATGGTGCAGTCGAACTAGTGAGCATGCGCTGGAAAAGACGTAGTCTAACAAATTAATCATTTAAGGAGTTTGATGAGCACCACAAATGATAAGTTATAATATGCGTTAACAGGTCTTCCTCAAGGTTTCCATTGAATTTATGAATGTTAGAGGGTAATTTATGTGGTATCATTGACCACCAAGGAGAATAACTGATGGGGTCAGCTTGATATTACAATGAAGATGTGAATAAAGGATCAAGTAGTTCAGTACTCATAAGGGAGGAACCAAATAGGATTCTAGATGATAACATGACTGAAGCCAATGGACAAAAAATCGAAGATGAAGCAACAATAGATGCTGTCATAGCCATGGTCAAATGACCCAATGTATACCCTATAGGATCTACGGGAACTCGAAGAGAAACAAGATCAACAAAAGCAGAGTAAGGTGATTGAGGAAAATACTTGTACACGTAAATATCCTACCCAAAGTGAGTTGGAGTTAAAGGTGTTTTGTCTTATGGAATTTCTTCAATCGAAATCAAACCAGGTGGAAGGATTTCACCGTCAGGCCCGAAGTATATTTTAGGTGGTTGATTGTGCGATATGGGAGACTCAATGGCTATAATAGATTGTGGGGCGACCGATACAGGAACAACTTCTGGTCATTTGATTTCGAGATTCAGATGTTCTGCAAAAAAATGACATGATCCAAATCAACTTCTAGTTGAACAACATCGGGTTCAGGAGGTATGGTCTCACTAATTGGATGGATCGTGACCATAGGTAGCTGTGAGGACTCCATCTTGACAATAGTAGATGAACCAGGATTTGTAGAAACAACTTCAGCCGACTTTGGTATATGTGAATATGATGCTTCACCAAAGGTATTAATAGTACTAGTTTCGGTAGAGTGATGTCGCCTTCGCCGACCAAAAATGGATTCCGGTGGTATAGGTTGTTTTAGTGCTATTATACACGAACAATGAGGAAAGGGATGTTCTTCTTCCACGATGACTGATTTATTTTATGACCAAAAACAAATAAACAAAATAAAAGGGTAATTCTAGGCAAATGTTTTACCAAGCACTTTGTGAACTACAAAATACCTCCTGGCGAACCAAGAAGTACGGGTAGGCAATCTCCCCAAATGTTGTGTTTGGTGTATCACAAGTTACAAGGCGGCCTAATCAGTTCACTATGGATGGATAAAAACTTAAAATTGTCCTCCCAAATATACCCAAAGGTACGTGGAGGCCCAAGTCCGTAATAGCCTTGTCTAACACGAAACCGCACAGTGAGAGCACCCCCTTATACTTTTCGTACTAGAACACCGCCCTATATACCCGAAGGTATGTGGATGAGCTTCGATATACTTACGTACGTGGAGTGAGGTATCACACTCGGAATGTATTGCAGACAAGTTAACGACAACTGCTATGTTTTACGACACTGGAACATGTCTCTAGCCTAGACCTTCTAAATGTTATCGTTATGGTTCCAATGAATTTTTAGGTAAATTGATGTAAATTTTAAGTTGATATTGTTTAAAAATTTTCCTTTTAAGGTTCACCGCGTGATGTGATAGAAATACCTAAAAATTCAAACTAAAATGATAAGCAATTTTTTCAATTTTAGTTTTTTCAATGAAAATCCTAGCTACTAAGCAAAAGAGCAATCGGTTTTGAGAGTAAAAAAAAAAGAGCACAAACTAAAATGCAGATTTCTTAACTTGTTCCTATGTAATACACACAATTCACTATATGCACATGCATGTTTTTCTTTTTAGATCCCTTAATGTGAATGCAAGAAAGGAAACTATATGCTTCAAATGGAATTTGGTTGGGCAAGGGGTAAACATAGTCTCTAAGGGGAGACAGTGCGTTGCAGTGCACCCTTGAGTGGGAGACAGTGCACTGCAGTGCACTGTGTCTTGACCAACAGTGCATTGGATGCAATATTAATTGAAAATGCAAGATACAGAACACACTTCTAATGAAATTATTTGATTCAAAAGTCTAATAACTGAAAGTATATGCTATTGGGTGGATAAGTAGAGGAAAAAACACGAGGAATGACAGGAAACTCCCCAGCGGAGTCACCAATTTGTTATGCAGAATTATGATCTATGGATAAATGAAATTCCCTAAGTGTGGTGCTAGGCACTTATAACAACAGATTAAATACTTTTCTATCATTTTCTCTTAGAATACATAGACACACATAATGATAGAAGAACCTACTTGCGATCCAAGCGCTTCTTCTTCTCCTTCTGTCGCTTTTGTTGTAGCCTCCAATCCAACTTAGATCGCCAGATTGTTTCCTACAAGTATAAACAGAGAACATCAAACAAATTGCAATATACGTATGCCTACTTATCTTAATCACTTAAATCGATTAAACATGAAACACATATATAATTCAAGGATCCATTTTATGAGAAATAGAAGCATAAACAGATACATATATGGGAAAATAAACAACAATATTTATTAAAGAATAGAACGGGGAGGTTACAACCAATGATCAATTTGATGTCACTAGCTCCATCTTCATCCCAGCTTCATCACATCCAATATCACACCAAAAATATATCTATACTTTCACACTCTCTCAAATGAGAATCCAACAACATTTATTTACCAAAATTCTTCCTTCCCTAGCACTAGGATCTGTGCTCAATTTATAGGGAAACTGATGGTAGTTTCTCAATGAATGACTTTCTAATAATAGGCAAGACATGTTTCCAAGTTCAAAGGTGTTATATGGACACTTGGATTCGAAGTTTGACACATTTGGACTCTTCTAGAAGGCACTGGCCATGTGGAGATTTTGGAACAATGAGAATTTCGCTCCCAATTTATCAACACACTCTTGAATGTAGGGAAGTGCATTTTAGTGCACCCTTGAGGAGGGAGTTGCATATGAATCACAGTTAGTCCCTTTAGAGGTTGCGTTGGCGAGTCAATAGGTGATATAACATATACTTCAAACCTTGGAAATCTCACAATAGAAGACATGAATGATTTGTTCTTCTCATTGGGCATATAGCAACTGAAATATGAGGGGATGATAGACCCTATTTCATTAGTGCTGGGGATGATGTCTATTTTGACCAGGTCATGGGGGATGATGCCCAAATTGACCTATAACATACCTATTTGTCAATGGAAATATGGAGTAGGTATCATGTGAAGGCAACAACAACAATAGCAAATTGTGTGAACAACAGGAAATTGCACCAACAACAACAACAAATTCCATGAAGAACAACAAAAAATTCCACGAGAAGGGCGAAAAAATATGGGGATCTAGGTGAAGAGGCTAAATAGAGGATACGTCCATCCACCAACTGAGAAAAGGGGGAAATAAATGAGAGTAAATGAGAGTAATGACAAATGACATAGATCTTGGTGTTAATAATGATAGAGATCAACACATGAGTACCTTGATTGGGGATGAAGAATGGTTAGAGACATATACAAAGACATGTTGTTCTCTTAATGCGCATATAAAACACATAAGAGTCTTGATCCGAAACGATTGTGGAAAATCGAAGGTGAAAGGTAGTTGATCCGATTGTGGGAGTGCAGCTAGTCGGTGTTAATGAAAGTAATGATAGAGAATGAAAGATATCTTATTGGTCATGAGATTAATGACTGTGTTAATGCGAGTACTGATAGAGATAGAGTAATTACAGAGTATCAACAGTGATAGTTACAAAGAATATCTCTGACGATGGACATATGATGCATAATCGCTAGGTAGAAGATGACATCGGAAAATCTGGGTAGCGACAACTGTTAGAGAATGACGAATATCTATAGTGTCTCCACCAAAAACCCTACAATAGAACACCTGCCAGCATAATTGATAGTTAGTTTGTACCAAAGAAAGTGCATTTTAAGAGGTTGTTTAGTAGATCTTAGATTTTTCTAAAATATTCAATTGATAAGTTTTGTCCAATAAACTTGCATATTTACATATTTATAGATTCCACAATGGAGACGTGAACACTTCAATATTCTGAATATATATATAAACTTTTGTTTTTCTTATATTCCTGTCATTATGACACTTTTCTAAATTATTAACAAGTTAACAATGATGTGCTTACTTTCGAATAAATTGTATTTGATGGCTAAAAAAAGATAAAAACTTGTAAAGAGAAGCCAAGATTTTGCAAGTACAATGGTTTTTTCAATATTAAATAAATCAACATTAAATAGACTTACCTTGATGTATTGTTAAATAAATCTGAGAATCAAATCCTTCATAAATATAAATCAACATACTTACCTTGATGTATTATTAAATAAATCAGAGAATCAAATCCTTCATAAATATAAAGATTTGACAGATACACGGGTAAATAATTATTATTTTTTAAATAGATTTTATATAGAAATATAATATAATATCATATTTAACTTTATTTCTCACAGCTATATTAAAAAAAAAAAAAGTCATTTCATACCTATTAACTAATTAAAAATTAAAAATACAAATTTTCAAAAATTTGAAATATTAATTTAGTATTTAATTTTTTTAAAAATTTGATAGATCATGTTTAAAAATTTGAAAACTCATTGAAAATCAAATATTAATAAATGTTTATAAAAAATGGGACTTTTTCTATTTTAGCTAAAGAAAAAAATATAATATTATATATTTAAATTGAAAAAATTAATATAATATAAAATTCACAAAATATATAAAATTTAATTTAATGTATATAAGAGCTTCTGGAATCCTGTGTAATATGATTGAAGGGCTTGACATCTCTGGTGAACACTTCACTTATTTTCAAGAGGAGGAAGCTGAGCATAAGATAGGAAGAGTGCAAACACCAAAGTATAAATAAGAATAGATTCTAGCAAAGGGAATAGAAAATGAAATGGACTTCATTATTGATCCAAGGAATACTAGAGGACGGGTGTCCCTTTTCCACCAGTTTATTCACACTTACTGGACACTTAAATTTGTTCTAGCAAAGGCTGTCATGAGCCTTCAGGAAATGGGAGGAGACCCATAGGTTGTTTCAATTCTGCAAGAAATAAAAAAGGAACTACAGGATATTGGGATTTCTCAACATTATGCAACAACTCGACTGGAAAGAATCGAGAGGAAACTACAAAGTATGCATCAAGTGGACATGCCAGGCTCCAGTGTCAAAGACCCAACACCGGTTGACTCCTCGGATGACTGATTCACTATTTCTCTTTTTTGAAGTTTTACGCTTTTGGCGAATTGCATTTACATTTACTGTTTTCTGTCAAACTTTGGTAGATACAATAGAATGGAATCAATAGTTTATAGGAGATTACAACTATATCAATAGTGGATGGAATTTAACTCATTAAGATTGTCGATAGACCTGGTTTCCTTCGGGCAGGTTGAGGCTATTACGTTTGGATCCTGCTTATTTTTTGATAAATAGAAAAAAAGAAAGGTATGCTAAATTTACAAAAAAGAAAAGAAAAGAACAGATTCTAGCCGTTAAATTCAAAGAAGTTGATAGGATTCAAAATTAGTCATTAGGGAGAAATATTAAAAGATTAAATGCCTAGTATTATTAACAAACTAATTAATTGAATTAATATTTTATTTAATTCAAAGAAGTTGATAGGATTCAAAATTAGTCATTAGGGAGAAATATTAAAATATTAAATGGCTAGTATTATTAACAAACTAATTAATTGAATTAATATTTTATTTAATTTGAATTACCCATTGGAGAATGATTGGTTATGTTATGGTAAGAATCAAATAATTTAAAATTAAATTAAAAATTTGATTTGAAAATAAAAGATAATAAGAAAAATTAAAATGAATGAAGGGGGGAGATAGGGTGAATTCTATGTGGAATGGGTGAATTAATTAGGTAGATCAGGGATAATGAAAATGTTTTAGGTTTATTTTTAATTTAAATATTAATGTAGATATTAAATTAAATTAATTGGATGATATTTATATGAATAGATGCCAAATTATGAAATTATGAATGTAGAATCAAGGTATAAAATTCAAAGTAAGGGAGAATTCAATGATAGGGAATTATAATTAGCATAATTTGATTGGATATTTGGAGCGAGAAGAAATTAAAGGACAAAATTACCAAAAGGATGTGGGAGAAAATGATTTAAGAATAATGGGAAAAAGAAGAAAATGTGTAGAGGCAGGGGGAGGCTAGGGATGGATAGGATTGGTTAGAATTGTGATTAGAGGTAGGGCGTTTAGATAAAAGGAAGTGGAGATTGGGTTTCCAGGAATGACTCAATTGATAACCATCATCATGGTTGAAGCTATTAGGATGCTTTTCTATTTTGAGGGCTTCCCGAATGACACTCTCATTCCTCCAAACACCTTATCTGCTTTGAAAAATCCTGAATCCTTGCTCCTGCTCCCTTTCTCTCCACCCGAGTCATTCAAGAAGCCCTCGAAATTGAAAGGCATCCTAATAATTTCAACCGTGATGATGGTTATCAATTGAGTCATTCTTGGAAACTCACTCTCCACTTCCCTTTTATCTAAATGCCCTACCTCTAATCAAACTTCTAACCCATTGTAACCATCCCTAGCCTCCCCCCCCCTCCCCCCCTCTGCACATTTTCTTCTTTTTATCATTATTATTCAATCGTTTTCTCCGCCATCCTTTTGGTAATTTTGTCCTTTAATTTCTTGTCGCTCCAAATATCCAATCACATTATGCTAATTATAATTCCCTATCATTGAATTCTCTCTTACTTTGAATTTTTTACCTTGATTCTACATTCATAATTTCATAATTTGGCATCTATTCATATTAATATCATCCAATTAATTTAATTTAATTTCTGCATTAATATTTAAATTAAAAATAAACCTAAAACATTTTCATTATTCTTGATATACCTAATTAAATCACCTATTCCACATAGAATTCACCCTATCTCCCCCCTTCATTCATTTTAATCTTCTCATCCCTAGTTTCTATAACTAAATTTAATCATAATGCCTACCTCCCCCCACACCTTCAACCATTTGAATCTTCTCTTTAATACTTTCCATAATTAAATTTAATCATAATTATGAGAATTTTTCTTATTATCTTTTATTTTCAAATCAAATTTTTAATTATTTGATTTTTACCATAACATAACCAATCATTCTCCAACGGCTAATTCAAATGAAATAAAATATTAATTCAATGAATTATTTTGTTAATAATATTAGGCATTTAATATTTTAATATTTCTCCCTAACCACTAATTTTGAATCCTATAAACTTCTTTGAATTTAAGGGCTAGAATCTATTCTTATTTATGGGTGAAAATGTGAAGTTGCGAAACACTTTTTGCCCTTTTTTGACATTGAAAATTGTAATTTTCTATGTTTTTTCAACTTCAACTCCACTAAACTCACATTTTCAATGGAAATTACGTTTTGACATAAAAACAAGATTTGTAGAGAATTGTCTTACCTCCATACTGATATATATATATTTTAAATATTGACATATAGAGGGGGTAAATTTGTTGTTTACTAACTGCATATACTTGAAATTTTCAGGAAAACTTAAATAGTCACTTTTTGAACCCTAACTTTTTTTAGGGAAGGTTATCCATTTTTTGGAAATAAACCATATCATCATAATCTAAATATATTGCACTAGTGCACCGACTATTTTTCGGTAATTTTCAGATTAAATCACTATTTTTTATTATTTTTTGAAACGGACGAAGACAAAAAAATGGTGATGTTTCAGTACATTTTATGAGCACTAGATTTTATTTTCAATGTGATCGTCAAAAAGAAAAAAAAGAATACCCTTTTGAAGAAGACAGGGAGAGGAATTGCAATATGATTTTTCTGCTTTTTTTGGTGTTGCCATTATAAAGTTGTTGAATTTTCATTCAGTGCAATTTTCAGAACAATGAAATTCCACAGTGACACAATTTAGTATAAAATTAATAACAAATTGAAATTTTTAATGAAACTCCACAAATCTTACATCATTAGAAACTAGATTCAGAGATGAATCTAATGGTACCCTGTCATAAATATAACATTTTGTTTTTGTAGGTGTTCTGCCCCTCAAAAGTTGTAGGTTCCTGAAAATTGCAGAATTTTCTGGGTTTTTCGTTGACCAGAAACTCTCGGCCGAGATAATTTCTTGGGTGAGATATTTATTAAACTCTCGAATGAGAAATTTGAAACTCTCAGCCGAGAGTTTAAACCCCACAGGTTACATTTCACTGTGCGGTTAAACTCTCGACCGAAATTTTTAAAAACTCTCGGTCGAGAGTTTGCACCCAAGAGTTTACCCAAGGCCAACTCTTGTCTGAGAGTTTAATAAAATCCCATCCGAAAGTTTAATAAAATCTCGGACGAGAATTTATTAAACTCTCGGACAAGAGTTTATTAAACTCTTGGACGATAATTTATTAAATTTTAATCAAAAGCCGAAGCAATGTTTCGGACGTGAACTCTCGGATGAGAGTTTATTAAATTTTAATCGAAATCCGACGCAATGTTTCGGACAAGAGTTCTATATAAATACTCTTGTTCAAAAGATTAATTCCACACACCATTTTGAACCAGCGAAAATTACGAAGGTGTGAGCGTCCGAATTCTTTTTCTACCAAGGTGAGAATATTTTCTAGGTGCAAAATTATTTTTGGCAAAAAAAAAAATTTAAAGTTTTTTTGGGTGCAAAATTTTTTTGGCGAAATTTTTTTTTGAAGTTTTTTTGGGTGCATGGGTGCATGAAGTATTTTTGCAAAATGTCTCTATGAAGACATGAATTATTTTTGCAAAATGTCTCTATGAAGGCATGAAGTATTTTTCCAAAATGTCTTTATGAATTTAATTATTTATTTAATTTTCTCTCTTATTGAAAGCATGAAATACTTATTCTGAAGTCTTTATGTTTTTTTGGGTATTTGGTCCAAATAGAATTGGATTTTAGGTTCCCAATTTTTTGAACATGGGAAACCAAAGGAATTTCCTATCAAGGCACGATCGAAAAATAACTGATTCAGCGGTTAAAAATGAGAGATTACAAAAAAAAGGCGAGAGGAAAGGGAAAGATAAAGCCATGAAATAAATGTGGAGGTAGAGCATCGTGAAAGAGATGTAGAGGTGCATGACAATGACGAGGAAATGAGAAATGTTGAGGAACTTGTCAACGAGAATATTAAAAACACAAATGTCCAAGAGAATATTGATATCGATCTCACTGGTGAGTCAATAGTTTCTTCAATTTGAATTTTGTATTTTTTTTTTAAAACATTTTAGTTCAAGATAGTTTTAAAATTAAAAATATGTATATATCAATTTCAAATTAGAATTTAATATTGTTTTTTATGGAGGGACAATATCAGAACCAAAAGAAGATACTACCACACCTCGAATTTCATTGCAATTAATTGGAAGTTCCAAGAACGTTGTATACAACTACAAGTTTCTAGAAAATATGGATCTAACTAAAATTGAAGAATTGGGACCACCAATGGTTGAAAGGACAGTTCGAGATAAAGTAAATTGGGGGTTGAAACAACTTTTTGAAGGTAAATCTATCATAGCATAAGCTTAGATGTTATGTGGATTTTTAAAGCACAAATCTCTCAGAAATGTTATGGAATTATTGGGCATTAAAAGTGAGAAAGAGGTTTTAGAAAATGAAATGGTATAAAAAAAATGTGACGTCGGCGCTTGCCATACTAGCCAAAAAGTGATCTCAAGTTGAAAATAATGCTCGTAGAGAACTTTTAACAGGTGTAGTCACGAAACGAACTTCATCAAGTCGGTTGATGTCAGCAACTTCAAAATTGTTTAAAACATCAAGAAAAAGTTTATAGAGTCATACAAAATTTAGAATTGATCAATTAGATGAGAATGATGAACTTGCATGTTGGGCTAATGTCTGTAGGCATCCATATTATGATAGAATTCTTGATGGTGTGAGGGATAGGGTAAAAGAGTTTTGGGATTTGAATTCTCATGTGTTGCCAAATGAAAAGGATTTTGTGCGACACCATATATATAAGGGAAATGATGAATCTCATGCCAAACATATAACACAGGTCAGTCAAGTAGAATTATTCCAGAACTTTATGGAGAGTAATACTGATGTGAAGGTTTACCTTAGCACATTTGTGAAGATTAAACCATGGTATGTCAAGCCTATCACTGTTCGAGACACATGTTGTTGTTGATACCATGTAGAATTCCAATTATTTTATGAGACATTTGTAAATTTTGGCATAAAATATTGGTCAAATGACCCCTCTCATTCAATTTTTCGTGAATTTTTATCAAAGATATTATGTGCACAAGAGAATAATGAATTATTTTATAAAAAAGAATGTGTTGGTGGAAGAAAATGCCCAGAATGTTCTCATTTGGCACTCTATGATGCAAAGTATCTCATTGAGCCTAATGATCCCAGACTGTCAAATCTCAGTCTGAATTGGAAGTGATATGAAAATGTTACTTACACTCCTATTGCAGATTCAAGCACAACATCAAAAAATATCACTTTACTTGACGACGACATTTCAGTGACATCTTTTATGGATAATTTCAGGGTGAAAATATACAAATACATTAAGCATTGTCATATAGCACGATGGCAGGATTTACAGTTCAAGCAATCACATGATGTGTTACCAAAAGGAACAATATTATCAGTGGTTGATTTCGCTGAGAATTACACGTTTAGTCCACAAAAGGAGATACAAAGTGAGTATTATCTCAGACCAAGTATCTATATTTGTGCATATTTTGTATAGACATGCAAAGCTTGCTATCGATGGTTTTGATAGCAATGAAAATAATCGTGAGGTGATTAAGGAGTACCATTTCTACATCAATGATGATCAAACACATGATACATGTTTTGTTCAGCATTGTTCTAATGTTATTTATAATGAATTATTGAAACGAAGGGTCACTTTTAAAGAACATTGGGTATGGTCATATGGTTGTGCTGGTCAATTTAAATTAGCAATATCATTCTTTTGGTTGTCTCGTCTTCATAAGAGAACCGACATTCGACATACATGGAATTTCTTTGAGACAAGGCATGGAAAAGGAGAGCACGATGGTGCTGGGGCATGCATAAAACGTGCACTTAGGAGGCATCAATTGAATCACTCAGCTTCCTAAATTGAAAATTCTTTAGATGTTGTTAATTGGTGCAAAGACAATTTAAGTCATGTATCGAACCCAAGGATGGATGATGTGCACAGATAAGCGTATACATTTAACTAACAATATATTATACATGTCTAGAGATATATGTGTATACATATATGTGTGTATTTTTTTATCAAAAAAATATTAAATATTGTTCAAAATTTGACTCATACATGTGTGTGTTTTTCTCAAGCAGGTACTTTTGGAATATTGCAATGGGCGATGTTGATAGATCGTTGCCATTTAATTTCCTTTGAATCCCTCAAACAAGAAGTTTACAATCAATTAGGAGTAAGAACATGACAAATATACATTGCATTGAGAAACGAAAGTGCTCTTGCTTTTGTTCTAAATGTATTGATCACACAGAGTCCATCGATGACTGTGAAAACCAAATTAAGAAATTTGTTAAACCATGGAAACATGAAGAATTGACACCATTGCCCCCATTTGCAAACGTGACTGAAAAGGAAATGGACAATGAAGTGGTTGTGATTGACAATGATTATGATCGTGTTTCTGATATGGTTAGAGAAGGTGATGTCTTCGCTATCATTGCACCAGAAAATAATCAAGAAAAAATGAATTATTATTTATTACGATGCACTATATCTAAATACACGTTGTTGCAAGAGTATAATGATCCATTAAATTATACATACCCAATCGGTTCAATGGTGTTAATGGGACATTTCTTTGAAGAAGTAAAGAAATGTAAAGATCATATTATTTTTCAATATTACTAGCCAGAGGTTATTTATGCCCAATATAGTCACTTGGTCATAGCAACTTGGTTGCAGTTGAAGCAAGTGAAGAGTAGAAAAAAACAGCGACAATGGAGGTTATCGATAGATGATCATGATGCCATTCTGGAAAATTTTCCACTAGCATATTTCATATGAGTGGAACACATTGTTCAAGATGAACAATGAACTTTGATTTTAGGGTTAGAACATATAATTGCTACAATGCATTGGACTTTATATAGTTTAAGACTATATTGTGGATTGCTTTCAAATAAATGGACATGTGGATGGTTAGATGTGTGTTGGCACGGACAATATATTATGATCTACTAGATAAGGGTGCTTTGCTAGATAATTAAGTTATGGTGTTTTAATGTGTCCATGATGTTTACTCCTAAATGATCTTAACTCGCCCCATTTTTTGCATGGATATCTATATATATATATATATATATATATATATATTGTTAGTTTAGTTTTGATATCAAATGTCATCATAATTGCATCTCTTCATTAGTTTAGATTAGCTTATATTTGATGTGACTAATCTCTTCATTATTGTCTCTTCTCATGATGAAGGCCTCCTACTTTTATTTTCTATTGACATGTTTCTATTTTCCATGTGCTTGGAAAATATTGTTCACGACATGGAATAGATCCTACAAAGGAACATTCAAGAATACAAAACTATTCATAAAGGTGTGTTTAAATCTATGAATTAATTCTTATGTTAGAAAGTTTCTCTAGTAATGGATTTCACACTTTTATATTAAGAGATAGGTATCCCACCCCTTGTAGCAATAAATCCAAAAGTGTTTAGATGAAATTATTATTTCCAAAGGAAAATAACTCAACTCTCATCAATCTTTCAATATAAATGAAGAGAAATGGTTTGGTAAATTTCAAATTTAAGGAGAAAATTTATTCAAACTAGTTTATAGCTCGCATATTGTTAGCTTCAACAAAGTATCCTACAAATGTCAAATGTCATATGTTTCTATGTTCATTTGACATGTTTCTATTTTCCATTTGCTTGGAAAATATTGTTCACAACATGGAATAGATCCTACAAAGGAACATTCAAGAATACAAAACTATTCATAAAGGTGTGTTTTAGCTATGAATTAATTCTTATGTTAGAAAGTTTCGCTAGTAATAGATTTCATACTTTTATATTAAGAGATAGGTATCCCACCCCTTGTAGCAATAAATCCAAAAGTGTTTAGATGAAATTATTATTTCCAAAGGAAAACAACTCAACTCTCATTAATGTTTCAATATAGATGAAGAGAAATGATTTGGTAAATTTCAAATTTAAGGAGAAAATTTATTCAAACTAGTTTATAAAGCATATTGATAGCTTCAACAAAGTATCCTACAAATATAAAATGTCAAATGTTTCTATGTTCATTTGACATGTTTCTATTTTCCATGTGCTTGGAAAATATTGTTCACAACATGGAATAGGTCCTACAAAGGAACATTCAAGATACTCCTAATTTTTAAAATTGGAAGAAGGATTAGCTTTATTCTTTTATATTTTATTGATGGAGCATAAAATTGAATCCTAGGAGCATAAAATTGGAATCATAACAAATAGAGGCATATGCACTTTGAAAAGGGTTTAAAATCACTAAAGGAATAAGAATGAATTCAATCATTATGATTAATGACTCTAGGATCATTATCTTTCATATGATTAAACAACCATTACCCATAGGAAACTTTCTAGCATCAATTCCAGATTGATGTAGACAACAATGAGGCATATATTGACCAAAATTCAATACTACCATGTCTTGCAAGAACATAATCAAGAGGAAATTTGGTGAGAAAATTCAGATTTAGAATAAAATTACGGGGAGATTAAGGTTAATGGTGTATTATTCCACCAATTTATCCCCTAATTATTGTATATTTGAAACATATTTTGTTGGTACTGTAACATATGGTTTAAAATCACTAAAGCAATAAGAACGAATTTAATGTGAAATGTTTCTATGTTTCTATGTTTAAATCATAGAAACATGTCAAATGTGTTGAAAGGATTTGGCCTCAACCATTAAATAGAATGCCATTCCTTTGCAACATTTTTTAAGGACTGCGCTAAAAGATGATTCAAAAAAGTATCATAAACCATAAAAAATGCGTTGTATGTCAAAGGCCAACATGTTAATGAAATTGATGATAGAGAGAGTAATGGTAGGAACATGTTACTAAATACTTGGTAAAATTTAATAAATGTTTCAAAATATAAATTAATGTTCAAGAATAATTAAATATATAGTCATATGCTATGGACCTAAACTTTCAAAAAGTTTATATCCATAGCATATAATCAAACCAAGCATTAGCTATCATGCAACTTGCAAGTGACTTGAAGAATCAAACAAGAATTAGTCCAAAGAAAGGTATTTGGAAGCACCAAAAAATTATGCAAAAACTAATGAAAATTAGAAAGATTTCTTATAATGAGACCCCAGCATGCTAGGTTTGGCACATGAGAACCCCTTCCCAGGAATGCACCCACCCTAACCCCTTCGGCTTTTACATAATGACAGAGTTTGGGCATCAAATGGCATGCAAACCTGATTAAGGGACATAACAAAACATCTTTGGCATAAAGACTCCTCATATCCTTGGAGAAGCACATGATTCTACCCTTAGGGTAGTTTTAAAATCTGATACATTAACAGCAGGAATTCTTCCTCTGATAATGATATTAAGAAAATGACATTAAGACACATTAAATGATGGACATGATCTTTGGAGAACCTTGTTTGCTACTAGTGTTTGATTCATCATTTCTATATTCCTAATGAGAAAGGTTAAATAAAAGTTAAAATTAAATTTAAAGAAAATTATCAACAACCTAGGATATTGATAAGCAACAAAACATTTAAACCAAAATTTTCCAGAACATATCACTTTCCTCTTATGAAATATTAGATCATTGATTGGAATCTATATAGCTTGGTGGAGAAATATTACAAAATTAAATATCATTAGTGCTAGAATAACACTTGAAATTATTCTCTTGATTACAAACATAAGACTCATATTTTGAAATTTCTTTCAACTCGGGAAACTAGACTCCATCCGAGCTTCCACAAAAATAGTAAATAATTGTAAGTTTGATTGCAAGGTCAAATAAAGTACTCATGTTGAACCTAAAAGATATTTGATAGCATGTGGAAATAGAATATACACAATGCACGCAAGAATACTTGACTATGTAAATCTCTCTGACTGTATGAAAATGAAGTGTTCCCTCCATTGGCAGCATATCATAGGTCGCTTAAAATATTAAATATGAGAGGTAAAAATTGACAATTTGGTCATCTTCATCATCTGCTAGCCAATAAGTTTCAAGAATCTTTACTGCCTTCTCATAAATTTCATCATTTTCATGACTTTGCAGATTCTAAATCTTCTCAAGTCCTTCAGCATCATCAATATACTGTGCATAGATATTTACACCTCCAATGTTGCCCAAAACCTTCTCTGCTTCCCCAACTTTCAAAATATTCTCTAGCCCTTCAAGACAAATAGTCATCATTGTCACACTAGGATCAATCTTAGGAGGCAAAGGGATCTGAATTTGATACTTATTGCGATCAACCCTACATAAAGAAAGAAGACCATCAATCATTACATTCCTAGCAAAACCCACAAGGTGTGACCTGAAGCAATCTCTGAACTAGCTAACATATGCCTACATACAATTTTCAGATTCCAAAGTTTCTTAATTTAGCATGAATTCTCTTGAAGAAAAGTGAATTTATTGTTTTTTTTACTAGGATGAGATTACCCAATGTTATCCCTATAACTATTATGATAAATGAATTCTTATATTGACCATTTATTGACATAATACTCTTTTGATGCTATTGGCCAAATGAGGAAATATGAAATGTGAATAGATGATGACTTATAAGAGAATTGACAAACCTCTCGCATATTTTCAATTTTTTCGTTGCAACCTCCAACATCATTGTAAGTAACATCTAGCTTTTATTCAACAGTCATCATTGTCACACTGGGATCAATATTAGGAGGCAAAGGGACCTGAATCTGATACTTATTGCGATCGACCCTACATAAAGAAAGAAGACCATCAATCATTACATTCCTGACAAAACCCACAAGGTGTTACCTGAAGCAATCTTTAAATTTTTTGATGAAATTAATGCAAAAAACATAAAAAATTAGAGTTTAAAACATAGTAATGCTTCACTAAGAATTAATGTGATATCTCATGTGTCAGCGACACTTGGAATTTATGGATAATATCACACTCAACTCTAAAGGAAGCAAACTCCCTAGAAGACAAAGTGAACATGAAAGGATAGTTTTGCAAGGGGGATTTTTTAATAACAAACCCGACACGCATGCCTTCTTCAATATCAGTAGGGGAGACTTTATCACCCAGTCCAACCACAAACTACATTCCCAAGAGACAACTTTGTAAATACTACATGCAAGTCAATGTGGCTTTCGGGAAAAATTGGGTTTTGAATTCATAAGTTTTGTTGCGAGAAAAAGACTAATCACTGCAGCTATAGTTTTAATGTAAGAGTAAAGTAGAATTTTTGATTCTTGTTGAACCTATAAGAGAATAATGACTTTACTGTACGATCACAAAACAACCTGGAGAAATAGGCATACCTTCGCAATTTTTTTAACATTTATGACATACTCGGAATCATCAGTGTTTGGATTAATGATCTTCGTGCACCTCGCTACCTGGATGAAGAAAAAAAACATATTCAGATCAATTAGATGTGATAGAGACTGATATGCTTGACCATTTTTACAAAAAAAACATTCTGATTAATCAAACATAACGAAAACTGATTTGTTTAACATTGTTTTGGGTAAATAAAAATCAATTAACACAAACATGATATGCATCAAAGATTGCCACATATATTGCTTGGGAAAATCCAATCCTAGGTCTAATGTTCAATAGTTGACCCCCAGACTAAGCTACTCTGAAGTAGGTCTGATATTTCAATGTTTGACACCTTAACTGGTTCTAATGAAAAATGTAAACTATAGAAAAAATACAGGCTTGAGCCATAAAAGATATTACATTAAGAATCCAACTTGACCATTTTATTGTTTTCAAGGACAGGTAGCTTGCTTCTCATTCCTAGACCGAAGGATCGTGCAATCCATTACATTGCTTTTATTTTCCTTTCTCCTTTTAATTTATACCATCCATTCTCAAAGGATCCTGAAATAGGTTGCATTGAAACTGAAGTGGCCCTATTTGATCAACCACAACCAGCTTGTCTATGTTAAAAAGTTCCCTTTAACAAGTCCATCTTCTCCCCCTTCTGACACTGCTCGGGAGGGCTGTCAGGGAAGGAGGTAATTAGATGAGAGGGTGGCTCCTTTCCCAAATACGGGATAGCATGCCCACTCCCATCTTGAGAAACGTCAAGGCCAAGAACAGTTTTAGCTGGATCAGGGTCATTTCAACCTATCGCCAGGACCACACACATTTGGTCCTTCCCCGAGTCTTTGCAACCAGGGGGGTTTACAGTGCTTTATTTTTTAAGAAAAAAAATCTAAATTTTTCTTCAGGAAAAAAGCAGCCAATGTCTGTAGTCGATACAGACCCTCCAACAAAAAGCAACATGTTCAAAATCCAACACTTGGGTTGAGCTATTGTTCTCGGAATCCATCAGTTTAATACCCTTCCATAATGAAAAATAATATACCTCTGTGTTTCTTTTGGAACAATAAGGATGAACAACTTTGGCTTGAACTCCAAGGCTTTGTTAATAATTTTTTTTGCAAGAGCAGCTTTAACACGTAATGGAGGATTCAACCCCATAATCTGCAAATAAATTCAAGAAAAAACAACACAGATTACAAGGCATTTTATTGAAGGGCGCAATTTTCAATTACAGGATTCCTCCCTATAACCACCCATAGATTCAATCTGCACAACTAAAAAAAGAAAGGCCAACAAAAATTATTTCTAGTTAATAGTGAATTTGCCATGTTTGTTAAACATAAGCATGTGTGAAATCATACTTACCAATCTAGTACCGGTTGGTAATTCATCTTTACTAACAGTCAACCAATCTTGTTTTTCAAACTCAAAATCATTTTGTAAATGTCACAAAAATGCATCCACGTCAGACTAACTGTGATAATGACTTCAAAAACGAATTTCATATTTTTGTCAAGCACCAAAATCTACATGCTCTCAAAAAATACTCAAAAGACAAACACTTGAACAACAAATGCAATTCATTCCCAAAATTACCTTGGAAAGGAAAGCACCTAGCATAATTATTGAGATAAGAGACACCTCCAAATTATGTTCTCTTAAAGGGTCATTAGCATTCACAGGGTGATATTTTCCTATGGATCTGCATCTCACGCCCATCTTAGGTGCCTAGGTGGGCTTGGAAAATTCCAAAAGAGTGCCCGAAACATTACTGGAAATGACTAAGGCCCAAAAATCCTTGGAAACTCCACTGGCCATACCATACAACATTTTCAATACCAAGGTGATGTTCCTCAAATAGCAATCCCCTATCTTTGTTTTTCCTTAAATGATCATATGCATGCATACACCAATAATTTCATATGGTTCCCGTGAATAATTTCATATGTTTTCCTAAGTTGCACAATATGGACTCCCAAGGTCCATAACCATCCTAGGTTCCTTAATTTTACATGCTCATTCTGGGGATAGACTTTCCCTATGTCAAAGGCATGCAATCTACGATGAAAAAGTACATGAAGAAGTAGGGGTTCGCAGGTGGTGGCACCAAAGGTCTCAATCAGTATTGCGTCTACAAAATTTCCCTAATGCATGGTTGGCTTATTCCACTAATATAGTATATTTTAAATAAATCAAATTTGCAATTGTCAAAGTAGGGAAATTAAGTTGTGAACTCAGGCTTTTGCTTACACAGTTAGATACTTGGGTCCCCCTTGCACCTTGGGAAGCCTCTATGAGCCATAGTATTATTCCTACCTCCTTTGGTGGTGCCCACAACCCTACACCTTCTCCTCTCCAACTTTAAATTCATTTACGCTCATCCTTACCTGGTGTTTACACCATTGAAGTTCCTTCCTATTGGACATGGCTATATCCATTTGAAGTCTTCACCCTTGTGCATACCCATACTCGATTACTCCCCTGCTTGACAACTCCAATGCCATGACAAAGAGCCAAATCTTGTTGAGGGTCCTCTTCTCAAGTAGAATGGAGTGCTCAAGGCACACTTCAAGCTCATAAGGAAGCACGAAGATATAATTCCCAAACCCCTGCTCCTATACAACAGAAAATCAACTATGTTGATATTGAATTTGGTGTTGAACATGATGAGCAAGTTGATGAGGAGGTCTTGGCCTCTATGGTTGCGTGGGTGATTAATTCAGACCATACTTTAGGGTGCCAAAACTAATATCTATGTATAATCAAGCTATGCTAGAACATGAAATCGCTCCCCAACAATGTCTTACTAGAGCATAATGAAGCTCCCAGGGATATATTATTACAGATTGATGAACTAAAAATGGAGCACAAGGATACCAGTTTGCAACACTGTGACATCTCTAACAAGTTGGCCCTCCAAATTTAATAGATGGGACTGAGAACAAAGCCGAGAACTAAATATCAATCTTCCTGGGGGTTGCATGGTAATAGAATGGGCTGCCATTGTTCATGTTGTGGACAATGAAACTAAGAACTTGTTGTGAAAACTTGTGCCCAAATTGAGCATACAGTGTTTAAGTATTGGCATGAAGGATTAAGTCCTTAATGAGATCACAACTTTGTCATTATGAATAAACCTTCAAGCTGATTTCTTCATTGAAATGTTCTCATTGTGATTCATTATGCAAGTGTACCTAACACTACACCGGGAAATTGTGATCATGCCTCTTGGAGGATAGTTAGTATGTCGACAGAATGGATCTTGCTTTGATTTTTGCTAAATTAGTAAGTTTGTATTTGGGCTGACAAGTATAGGATTCTGGTTGATTCGGACATCCAAAGGAGGCATAAGTATACACTACATATTATTGCTTCAGAGCTGTTCAAACATGAGATTTGAGACCATTTTCAAAGAGGCATCTTCCATAGTGGACTTTCTCTATAAGTTTATTGATTACTATTGATTACTGTTTGGATCTTCTATCATAAATGCACGAGTTTCACCTTTTTGGCCATGCTCCTAAAGTTGGATGGTTTCTCCAGTAATGCCCTTATGATGTTTTCTTTCTTTATTGAATTTTTCTTTTGCGGGCATCATGTAAACCTAATTATTTTTCTTTTAAAGGGTTGGGTGTTCCTCTTCTTCAGTGCATCTACCTTTAAATCTTCCCAAAAAAACATTCATAGGAATTTTGTAATCAACAATATGTTTGTATTTCATGTTGTCATCAGCAGATATGAAAAAATGTGGTTCTCCCCTTAGTTTGGCCTCATAAGATTCAGAGCAAGTGCTAGTTTATTGTACCTTTGTTCAGACATGAGATATGAGACCATTTTCAAAGATTCATCTTCCATAGTTAACTTTATCTATAAGTTTACTGATTACTGTTGGGTTTTTTATCAGAAATGCATGAATTACACCCTTTTGACTATGGTCCTTAAGCTGGACACTCTCCCCACTAATGCTCTTATGACACTTTCTTTCTATGTTGAATTTCTCTCTTTCATGTGCCATGTAAATCTTTTTTTGGGTTGTGTGTTCCTCTCCTTCAGTGCCTTTATTGTTGGTTATAATAGTTAAGAAAGTACAAGTCATCTAAGAGAAGAGCTCACAAATCTGCCACATGTGGACTAAAAATAGTGATGTAGTTGATTGTCTTTCATGTGGGTTTACAGTTTATGATGTTTTAAAACATGTGCATGTAGTTATGCTTGATGAAAAGGTATTTTTACACATTTCCAACTTTTGGAAAGTTGGGATCACCGTGCTACTTTGCAAATGTGATGAAAATCACATGTGCAGTCCCTTTTCATTGGTGGACAACACTTGGTTCCAACTCGGGGACGTGTTCTTCTTAGAAGTGCATGAGAACCTCAGAATCATTTCATGCACATATGAAACTAGCCTCCACGTTCAAAAATATCATCACTACATCAAATGTTGGCCCTTATAAAGCAAAGCACAAGACATTAAAGCTTATGAATCTAAGAATTGAAGGCTGCTACTCAAAAGAGCTTATTCTACTCTAAACTATTGCTCAGTAGAGCTTATTCATTTCCTATCCTACTGTAGCATGTGCCAAAATAAGGCTGCCAATTGAAATTAGTGAATCAATGCAGCCACCTCATGGATACAATGGCCCTTTCCTCTATGCTTAGTCATCATGCAAAACTAGGAAACCTCAAAACCAAAATGTTTGCAGGATGGAATATTGTCATTGCTGGCCTACAATAGAACCTGGGTACTTGCAAATGAAAAATGTCATCAATTTTGATGCAACAGTATACATGATCTGCCACAAGATATGTGTAGCTGTCCTTAAGAGGATTGTTGTGAACTCTATCAAACCACATATTTCTCCCTTTTCTTGAAACTCCCATTTTTCCATCACATGAGAGCACATACTATTGTCCAAATGATTGTTGTTAAAGGTATGTATTGGATAGATGAAAACTTGTCACAAGGGAAGCATGATCTGCAATTTTTTCTTTTAAGGAATATTGATTCCATAGTCTTCCATAACCATTATTAGGCCACCACAAGTGCTAGTGATGCAACCCATCTGGCAGTTCTGCACGTAAGGCTCTAAGTGATAGGCCTATAAATAGTTGGGGAATACATTCCACTTTCATAGCTACAAAGTTTCCCCTGAGAGATCCCATCCACATTATTACAGGACAAAAGTTTTGAAGTAGTAATATGTAGTGTAGATCACTCCTTGTTGGTTATTATGGAGTAGCAAGGCCACCATTGGAGTTGTAATGACTTATTCCCAGGATTTTCTTGCTTTGTTTAGAGCTTGTACCATGAGTAACCTGATAAGGCCATGGTGAGAGATGAAATATCTTGGTATGTTTGCTTTTTGTGCATGGGCTTCCTTATTTTGCAAGGACCTGAGTAGGAAGTACGACATATTGACATTGTGACATTGTTTGAGATGGTCAAGGAAACAAATGTGCATATTCCTCTAAGCCAAATGAAGCACCTATACTGTCAGTAACCTAATTAATTGACTATGGCTCAAAGTTTTTACAGAAAATTAAATATTAGTTTTAGCATTCACTAGATACATAAAGGAACCTCTCAATTGTCTATAAATTCACTAGATAGCCTGTTTATAATGTGGCAATGATACCAGCGAAGAAATGGTGAGAGACTACCATGGTTTAATGTAGACTCTCTAACCCAGAGCCTACACGATCTCCTTGAGGCTCAGTTTATATAAACTCAATATTATATGTAGCCTGAAAAATAGAATCCAAATTTAATATAAAAGTTTGCGAAAAGAAATATAATAAACATTATAAATATGCTTAACGAAAAGTATCGATACCTGTGTCACGACTGGAACCTAGGAAGGAATAAACTCTTCAGGCAGCCCTTGATGTATAGCGCTAACCTGGAAATTTCATAATGTTAAGACTCATACCATATAAAATTATGTGACATAAATTCAATTTCAATTTGACGTACAAAAATATATATAGATAGTAATGAATGTGGCACATGTTGATGATCTACAAAATGAGGATCAAGGGCAAGGAAATGTTGTTCTAATAGTGTTGTAAACTGCATAAATTAAATAAATATATTGGCGTAAGTTTTTGGAGACTAAATGTATATATACACCAAAAAAACATGTTACATGCACTCTAGCTCATCTTATAAATGTGTATTTTAAAATAGATCAAAACATGCTTGTACATACCTCGCCCATGGTGTGTATTTGTTGTGTAATGGCTCGCTCATAGTGGTCTCTACATGAGGATGCATACTCCATAAGCTCATCTCGCTCCATCTCCCTCAACACGTCATCTGGAATACTCACAAATGAATGAACTCCTCCACTAGATGAAGGTTGGCTTGTCCCTAAGCCGACTTCCACCCCTCCTAAAGCAGCTGCAATATGTTCTTGTATCTTCTCCCTCATCTGTGATGCAGCACTGGAGATAAGGGCTAACTCCTCTGGAAGTGTAACTACCCTAGGTGGTCGAGGTGCTAAACGAGGTACTGGAGGCCTAAACCCAACATCTCGCATAGCATCAGGTCATTCATATGTACGACCTTTTCCAGCTCCATAGAATTTAGACCCAGTATCTGTATAGTTAGGGTCCATGTGCTTTCGGAATTGAGCATACAACATCCTAACAAAATATTTCGAAACCTCATCATTATTTGGGAACTTCCCGTATGCATACATGAACTTCTCATAAATATAAGGTGCAATATTGGGATCATTGAATCTTGCAATCTTCAGACGTTTTTTGTCTTCAGGCTGCAAGTCAAATAGTGACAAGGCCATTTCTTTAGTGACCCTACTTTTAACTTCGTCGTAGGAGTGGATACCAATCACTGTCCTCCTACGCATCATGTCAAAAAAAACTTGGGTTGATGGTCCAACCCCACGATAATTTTCTATCAAACTCTCCAAATTGTGAAAAACAATTTGGAGACAATTTCGACTAGGGGCAGAGAGATTGCACCTTTGGAATTCATTGCGCAATCTCGTGGAATGCTCCCTCATCCCTTCAACAGTAAGTAAGGAGATGGTATATTCCCAATTCATCTGCTTAGGAATATCACCGGGATGGGTGTAAAGGGGATCATAGCTAGGATTTCGAGCAAACTCATGAACCCTACGACCTCTCCCCCTAGGAGAGCGACCACCACCACATGTAACATGTTAAATGTTGAACCCTTAGTTAAAATGAGGGGCGGTGAATCAGTTTAACACATTCATGGACTTTTAAAACTTTCCTTTAAACATTTATATACACCTTCATTTCATGATCAACTTAATATGTGAGCAATCTTAATTTGTGAGCAGCAAGTATTAAGCAGATTAGATAATGTAACAACAGTCTTAATATATGAGCAGCAAGTATTAAGCAGATTAGATACACCATATCAACACATAAACATCATGCACATAGACAACAGATATAAGTGGAAACCCATAAGGGAGAAAATCACATCTTATTATTGTTGTGATGCAAAGGCAAGCTCCAACTTCCTCTCACCACTGATATTCTATAGGATCCAACCTACAGGAGGCTCCTACCTCAATTCTGAAAGCTACAACTTGCAAGGAAGCTCCAACTCCCATCTATTTTCTACAAGCTACAACCTATAGGAGGCTCCTACCTCAATTTTGCAAGCTACAACTTGCAAGGAAGCTCCAACTCCCATCTATTTTCTGCAGGCTACAACCTACAGGAGGCTCCTACCTTAGCCAGCTACAACTAACATCTATCAAGCTACAACTTGATATGGAAGCACCAACTGCCATCTATTTTATTCAGGCTACAACCTACAGGAGGCTCCTACCTCAGCCAGCGACAACTGACATCTATCAAGCTACAACTTAATATGGAAGCACCAACTTCCTCACATTACAATAAATTCATATGCTGATTTACCTGGATATCAGCTCTGTTCTGTTCCTTCTTCACTGCTGTCCACTAGCCTTCATGTCTGCCTTATATCATCTCTGAATCTTCATAGCTTCTCTATCTGCTCCTCCTTCTTCTTACCCTCTCTTCCTCATTTATCCATTCTCTAACCTCTCTATGCATATCTATGTGATATCATTTATAGAGTTCACCTCTTAATTGTTTGTATTCCACAGGGAATTCAAAGTGAACAACCATGACTCCTTGAATTCTGCCTTCTCATTTCTTTGGCCAGCTCATTCAGAAAAATATAACAATATGTACAAATTTAAATATTACAGTGGAGTTTTGTTTTCCTATGGAGACTTGCCTTTGCATCACAAACAATATAAAATAAATAAAACTTTACATTTTCAGTTACAATAAGTATTTCTATTCAGCCCATTCAGTTTTTGGCTCACTGTGAGTTTGTATTTTTTGCTACTATCACTGTCTTTTTCAGTTTCTGCTTACTCCCTTGCTTTCTGTGTATGTACCCCTATCAGATGCACATTATCCAAGTTCACTGTGTATATAAAAATGCATTTCTAATTTATGTTTTAAGTTTGGCAGCTGTATCAATGTTGAAGCTTTCTTTTTCCATCACTATGTTAAAATCCTGTTATAACTCATACACACATTCCCAAATCTCAAAGCTGAATATAAAATGCATGCAAATTCCTGCCCAAATAAATTCACAATATGACAATTTCACAACATTGACGCGGAGGCACTTTTCTTCGATTTCTGGTTATGAAACCAAACGTAGGAACCCACTTAATCCAAAGTCTCCACCTTTAATTTATTTCCACATGAAAGCAATTTTTAATAGTCTTATCATAAAACCTTTGGATTAATTAACTTTTGGCATTGTGTTGTAATTCAGGCTTTAATAAATTACATCCAATGGTTATAATAATCTGTTTTTTCAACTTTAACTCTAAGGCTTATAAACCAATAAACCATAGAATCATTCACTGCCACAACTTCATTTCACTCTTTAATAAAATCCAGTTATCAAATAAGTAATATGGCCCCACAGCTTTATGAACACTTTATTCATATTAATCTTGAATTTGTTAAACCAACGCTTTATCAATGTAATTCCACAGCTTAACTAACTTACTAGGCTTAGCCTTTGGCTTAGCCAGCGTATCCACACACGAGCTTCTAACCATAACGCTTCATACACCTCGGGCTATGGTTAAAATATCAACCACCATTATATATTAAAGTCTGGGCCCCAGATTTCAATCACGTGGGTAATTCACCATTTAAAAGTTCGACCCTGCTTTCACCTGAGGCATCAACATAATTTACCGTTCTGGCCTTTACAAAGTTTAACCCATTAACAATTAAATGTCACATATAAACCTTCAATTTGAAACCAAACTCCAACAGAATATGAATGTTCGGGTCCACAATCTTTATTAACCCGCATATCAAACTATGTTATACATTGGTTTCGGCATATATTGACCCAACAACAAATGAAATTCACATCACCTAAGGTTCTTACCTTGGCTATAATTGCTGACATCACATTTCATTTATACATTTCAGTCTTATTAAATCTCGACTTGATTTATATCAAAACCCAATAAACCTTAAGGTCCGCTCTGTCCCACCGTTCAGTTAACATACCTTGCACATTCAACAGCTGAGGAGTTGTCACGTTGTTTTGGGATGATCCAACGATCATCGAGCAACTAGCATGCACGATGTTTAATCCTCCAAATTTACGCGATATAAATGGTATTCAAAAACCACTCATTGACACGCGTCAATCAAAGACCGATATCACGTTTTTATTTTCAATTCCATTTACCACCCTTGTGGTTGCGCAATACCGCTGGGTTTCTTCTTCAAAACCGCCCTTCTGGTTTCTCCTCACGGTTCCATTTCCTCTTGCTCATGGTTCCATTCCTTCATTTGTTTAACTCTGCCTTTTCAAATAATATTCAAATAACGCATACATGGGTCACGGCTTTGTCACTTCTTTTCGTATAAATTTGACTTGGATTAAAACATAAACCAATGTCACCAACGCACATATGAAATAACAATCATCCGGGCCCACAACAAGTACATCACTTACCTTTTCGTTAACTTACTCGCAACTAGGAAATGCGACCACCGTTCGATCATTTGATCGGCATATCCGACGGATATCACACTTTTTGATGCACAGAGTTTTAAGCCCCAAAAACTTTGCGAAATGGGTTGTATTCTAAAACTGCCTTGCCACGCGTCCTTCAAGGACCTTTATCGCATTATTTTTTTACATTCCACTTACCGCTTAAAAACTTTGTGAAAACCACCGTTGGGTTCTAAAACCCGCTTTCATCTTCATGGTTCCGTCGCTCCTTCTTTCCAGGTTCCTTCTCACACACTATTAACATTTCCTTTCTTTGGGTTATAACTTCTCATTCTGGCTTTTTTTCCTTTGATACACAGTTTCGATGGACAGAGAATTTCTCCTCTATTACGGGTTAACCATGATCCCAATTACCTCTATAGCTCCATGCTTTTAACGAACCGTCGCTCACATCATTCAATATACAGGCAGACCTTTAAATCAAGTCCCTCAGCCATTCATACAATGTGTTATATGGCCGCTCATGAATCGAGCCTTTTGATTTCAATGAGGCCTACTTCACTATCTTTAAATCTTGAATCCAGATAGTTAACTACTTAAATGTGTTTGGAACAGAGTTCGTTCTATGGTTTCCCTATCACAATAGAATTTGGTAATTCCTCCATCAATTCAACGTCGCTCCTTCAATGGAAAATCAAATAATTCTTCATCCATTCAACTAACCCATGATCATTGACATCGACTCTTGCATTTAAAACATAGCACCATCTAAACCTTATCACAGAGCCTTATTCATACCTAGTTCAAGACTGCTTGTCTTGGCCAGATCTTCAAAATCAATGGCCCTTCTACTACCCGTAGGCCTACAGAACTCTAGTTTTTGTACCTACTCTAACTCTCCAGATCTATCTAGCTCTATGCAGGTCTCTGCTGCCTCTCTACTACCTCTCTGCATCTTTGCTGCCTCTTTTTGTTGGTTCTTCTTTGTGATAGTTCAGGTGTTGCGCCTTTCTTCTCCTTTGCCATCAATGACAATATTTCCAATATTAAATTATTGCACATTATTAAAAATTAAATAATTTATAAGGAAAATTTGTATTTAAAAAACTGGTTTGGTCATTTGAAAATACCTCGTGGAAAAACTATTTCATCCTCTTCGCTGATACTAGGATTGTTCCCTTCCAAGGAATGAATGTCTCTACCACCCACTGTACAAAACATGAAATTGTTTTATAACACAAGTACATGAGACACACAATAAGTTTCAAATTAAACATACATCAAACAATAAAGTTTCCTTTAGATTTTACCTGAAGGAGAAGTATCCAAGTGTGGGATGGATGCCATAGGCTGAGACATTGTTCTCCTTTGGCCCACACCAATAATAGGGCCAACCCCAACTCCTACATTTGTACCTATGGAGCATAATGTTTTCACATTAAACACATGTCATTTGAAAAAAAAAATTCACCTGTTCAACATTGAATATAACGTAAACTTGAATATTTTAACTATCAATTGATCTAATGTGTACCTATATCATGTATAATATACCCCTCAGAATGGGCTCTATGAAATTGGGGATGAATGGGAATAGGTCTATGGGGCTCATCTTGTTCGATTTCGTGTCTGGGCGCACGAGTCATATGAGTGCGTCCACTTGTGCAGGAAATTTTTTTTTCACATTAATCAATTTTTCACAACGAACAATAAATATAACCTACTTGATAACATGACATAACTAAACAACCAATGTACCTGATAATCCTCCTCTCATGGAGGGGTCTCTGGAGTGATCGAATGATGCCATTGTTGCTATAGTATCAAATCAAATTTCTGTCCCTCATAAACAAATTAGAAAATAAATTATCAATCAACAATCATGTCATCAAACAATGGATAACAGGTACTATAGCTCCAACATTTTGAAGCCAACAACAATATTAGTTATATGGTATAAAAAGTATGGTAAGAATTTTTCAATGTCTGTAAATTTTTTAGCAATCTCATATAAAAAGTTAATGTTAATACTTTTTTTATATCTATTTCATGTATCCTAAAATTTTAGTTATTAACTTCAAAATTTCCAAATTTGATTTACAATCCCAATTAAAACCTCTCCTATTTTCCTTTGCAATAAGTTAAAGTGTCTCTCTGAGGACATGGTTTGTGTCAAAGTGCAAGGTTACAAGGTTGAGGTTACAGGAACACAAGGACATATAGGAACACATGCTTAGGTTACGATGACAAGGGTTAGAGGTTACAATTATGGGGCATTGAGGTGGAGCAAGCTATGGACATTAGCATACAAACGCCAGCCAAGTTTACAAAAACATACATGGACACGGGTCAAGGCTACAATGACTCACCAACTTATGGGACCGAGGTTACATGCCATACAAGGATGTAACCAACATTCCTCTGCTCAACATGGCTTCTCTCTAACTATGGATGATTAAGATTTTCATGTATGTTCATTGATAAAAATGCTTTCTCATATGTTTTTATTGATATTGATCTTATCATTTTATGTTTTCTGTGTTATAATATGTATTTTTGAACTTTTTGAAGCCTTGAAAATTGCTGCTTCAAACATTGGGGGATAACCATCCAGTCGGGACCTTAAGACAACTCCTTTTCCGTTTGGTATGGTGGCTCCGAATGGATTGATAGGACTAGTTTCCTAATAATTTAAATGGGTTGGTAATGGAATGATTGGGTGAAGGGAAAATGGGACTAAATGACTGAAATAAACTATCTAATCTAATCTAAAACTGATAAAATAATTCTAAAACTAACCCGGGTATCAAATGTGAATACAACTTTAAATTGAAACAACTAACCAATAACCATGAAAATGTATTATAGCTTAATTGAAATATGCAGTAAAAAATAAAGATAACTCTGTTTAAGAAATTAAACAGAGTTATAATAATACATTGTATTCATCATTATATATATCATTCACATATACTGAAAAAGATAAATATTTCTACACACTCAGAAATGATATGTATAAAGAAATATTGTAAAACGAGTACACATAAACGATAGCAATTTAAAAGAGAATATCTCACAACATAAGAAATTAATAGTGAATAGATAGAAATATCATATCCATCTTGATACTTTCCAATGCAATTTGATATCCAAATCCAGCAACTTCAATGTAAAACAGACTCCAAGATACATAAATGCAATTCTTAAAGGCAATTTTGCACAGAATCACCAGATGTGATCCTTTATAAAAATATAGGAGCCAATGGAGTACAGAAATGTAATCTCCAAGTAAAAATATTACAAATTTAGGACCTCTTTCTAAATGCATGAAAGGGTTTTAAATAGGTACTTAATAAAATAAAATAACTAAAACTATTCCTACAATCTATCTAATAAAAAATCTAGAAACATAAATGCGATCTTGAAGTGAACTGATTCATTGATTATCTATTGCGTTTGATGTGCCCAGATGGCAAATTTTGAGCATTTCTTTCACTTCTTTTGGATGACTAAGCTTTGAGTGTAACTGCCCTGTATATGTGGCATCAAAGAATTCAGGAATAATGCAATCGATGGCATTTGAAATAAATTTAATCGCTGTTTGCTGACTATGAGGCTTGATAAGGTAGGTCCACATCATATCCCACGATATTCCTTGCAGTTGGCTAATTTTCTGATTCTTATTGATTATTTCTTGTTTCCATCTGTAATCAGTTTATTTTACCCTAGGTAACTTGCCTGGGGTACAATCTAAAATCAAATTGATTGCATACAGGCTATTATTTACCAGCTGTGTTACATTTTTCATCATAATTTTAGCTTTGGATGTAGCTCCTTCCGCTTTGATTAAATGCTGTTCCCATTCTGCAAAAATAATTTCCTTATGTCTCTCTATAATTCTGGGAAGGTTTGCTTTTCTTCTCGACTCTAAGTCTTGCCATAACAGAAATTTGGAAATTTTTTCATTAACTTCATCAAATTCAAGTTTAAGACTGACTCCTTCATCTATTAAGGAAGATGTAATTTCACACAAATATTCTGCTTCTTCAACCTTTAGACAAAATTCATTTAATTGCTGAGACAATAACTTGCTTGTCTCCAGGGCTTCATTTTTGAATTGATCCAAATTAGGATAGTTCTTAAACTTATCCAATCTGGATTGAAACATCTTCTCTTGCTCAATCTTTGAAGTCTTCTCATTTTGCAGAAGAGTTTGTAATTTTTCTACCTCTTGGTTTAGCTGCTGTTGCTTTTCTAAGGTCTGTTGATCAATCTTTTTCTTTTCAACAACAAGCTACTCTTCTAGTTGTTTGGATTTGAGCTCTTCATCCTGCAATTTTTGCTCTAACTGAATAATTTTCTGCTGGTTCTTTGTAACCTATTCTTCTAACATAACTATTTGCAAATCTTTTTGTTTCATTAATTGTGTAACTTCAGAGGCCTTGTCTATAGTTGCAGCACTATAGGCACCTGTATATTGAGATAATTTAGTGAGATCCTCAGATGGATTCACCTCAGCATTTTTATAAACAATATTCATAAACTCCACCTGTGATGTCGAAAGTGCATCCTAATCAGTTCTCCTCCTTTTCCTTTGTTTTCTCACAACAACCCTATGCTTAGGACTGTAAAATACATCCAGAGGAGGGATTTCTTCTATTTTCAACATAATTTCACTTGTGGGATCTTCAGGAATAACTTCTATATCCTGGTCTTCCAGAACATTAACTTGGGGATTACTCTATTGTCCTATTTGCTGGGCAAATTGTTCATATTGGCTTAGCAAATGAGGAGAAACTATAAGTTCAGCAGATTCAACTACCTTTTTAGCAGTTTCCACTCTTCCAAGTTGAGAATCTGGATTATTTTTTATATCTCCTTTTGGTGCTTATTTAGTAGCCTTACTGTTTGTGCCTCCTTTTTCAAAATGCACGTTGGTATCAATACTAGTGCTTTCTTTTCCTATCTGGGCTGAAGATTGCTGATCAATATGTACATCAAGTTTAGCAGGCTTTTCCTTCTTCTTAGTATCAACTTTGCTGCTAATATCTTCTTTTTGTATAACATGATTAGTTCCTGTTACTGTTTTTCCAGATGTATCCTCTTTTTCCTTCTATTGTGATTCAGCTTCCTGCATGGGAACTCTTAATTGATCCAAAGGAACTTTGAGTAATATCTGGCTTCTAAAAAACATAAACTTATTCAACTCTTCAGCCTGGAATTTGGACCTGGCCAAATCAAAAATCTTGGGACAAATTATCTACAGAAACAAATAAATCATCTAACATATCTGGTTCATGTTCGAACCAAGCAATTGAAACAGCAGTAGTAAAATCCAATGCCACCTTCCTTGGATCATATTTCCTCCCCGGGATTGTTGAAAGCTTGAGATTGGTTAGCTTGCCAACTTCTTTCTCAGCATGAACAAAATTATTGAGAGTATAATCTCCACATTTAAAAGGAAAATTAGGCCACGTTAGCTTCTTGCTGTTCTTCAAAGTCCTGGACATGCCTTCTACTATCAGCTAATATGCAATTTCTTGAGCTAATAGTTTATCTAGAACATACAAAGGAAGAATGTGTGGTTACACAATACTTCCAAAAACTCTGATATATGTGAATCTTTCTTCTCCAAACCAATCCCCAATCGAGGATAAATCAACTTTATCCTTCTCAGAAATTCTAGGATGGAATCGACAAAAAAGAGTTTGATAAATCGGGATAAGAAAACCGTGACAAAATCTGTAAACATGGCTTTTGAAATGCCCCTTCCACAAGAACTTGTGATATATATGAATAGGAACAGGATCTTTAGGGGTCCATTTCCATCCTAATATGGGAAATTCAAAATTGAAGCACAAATCATCTAGAATATAAGCACAAAAATAAAAAGGAGTAGTATTTCCTAAGTTTTTGTCTTTCCTATACTCAAGAATCCTATTGACTATCTTATCAGAAAGAATGACAGCCCAATCCATTATCTCAGAATTTATAGCAGAATGTATTAATGGCACCATTTGTATAGAAAACCTAGCTGAGTTATCATTCCCAAACAATCTTCACATCATTGCTGTGGCATAACAATACGGAGGCAAAAGAGACTCCATAGAATACATACCTGGTGCCTCGTGTTTATGATTTTCGGGAGCCTTTCTCCATTCTCTAATCGGCTTTGACTGATTTTCATTATTTGCAGCAAATTCCTTGATGAAGTCTTTGTTGTAGATTTTCTGCGGGTCCGAAAGGTGGTACATCGCTTTAATGTCCTCTGCTTTGAACGACCCAAATATTGTTCCAGAAGTTGAAACAAAGGTTCTGTTTTGGATAGCCACATTATCAATTACCCACCGAATAACATCATAATATGGAAAAATGTTTGCTCGAGCTACAATTCGATGTAGAAATGAATTAGCCAGTGTTGGAAGGGAATTTTCTAAATCTAAATCTGAATCGTCCTCATCAGGATCTGATGCTTTTGGCACAGTTACCTTAGGCTTTTCCTTTTCAATGAGGTTATATACCTCTTCCCAGGATAATTTACCCAGACCTTGGCACAACATGTATGTAACTAGCTTAATCTTAGCTGGTTTCTCTTTAGGTGCCATGGTGAACACAGGGGCTTTTCCCGCGACAAGAAATTTCACCTTCCTAGATCTCTTTGACATTTCTGTATCCGGAAACATTTCCCTTGATCTGCGAATGAAAGGATTGTGTTTTCTTTGGTTCTGCAAAGGGAAAAAACAGTTCAATCGTGGTAAAAACTCAAATGGGGAGAACAACTGTATAAAAATCTATTCATTGATTTTTATTTATTATCTTCGTGTTTATAACATAAATTCCCTCTAAAGAGTCACACTCATGTATTTAAAACAAAATCATTTTCCATTATTCGTTTGATTTCTTATTCAATATCATATGTACAATTGGGAGTTGGCATTTTTGAAATAAGCATTAAAAATATTACCTTTTGAATCCTTGCGATGCGATGAATAAATAGTGTATGAGCATTAAATAATCACATCGGGAATCTTCAAAGGTACACAAAATAACATAATATGATTTATGCCAATTTCTGATTGCGATGATCGCATCGAGAATTTTCAAATGGAGTGGATCGTTAATGAGTTTCTCCGATTTTCGATTGCGATGAGGTGGGGTCCGCCACGTCGGAGTCTTTTAATCAAACAAATATAACGCTTGTCTCTCCGCAATGCAATTGCAATGAAGCGTATTGCATCGGGGTTTTGTAATTGACCACAAAGATTTTGTTTAAAGTTTTGTGAAATGTGATTGCGATGAACTGCATCGCATCAGAGTATTTCAAAGCAGATACGATTGCTTAAAACTTTTCCGATTTGTGATTGCGATGGGACTCATCACATCAGAGTATTATTATAACAAGTCCATGAAAGATCATTCTCCGAAATGCGATTGCGATTGAGTTCCATCACATCGTAGTTTTACAAAGTGAATATAAAACTTAAATATCTCTCCGATTTCCGATTTGTGATTACTGTACACATCAAATATTGTTAAATATAAAAACTTTATGTAATATTTTGATATGATAAAAACTTTATATCTCATTAGATTGGAAAGTTTTTTCAATGTTGTATTTTTTTATACACACTTTTTAATAAAGATATGCAATATGTCCTTTTATCAATGAACTTCTTATTCCTAATTTAAAAATGATCAGATTGTTTCTAAATCTTTTATTTCTATCTAGAAAGCAAGATAAAAATGGGACCTATTTCTAAATGAAATTTATTCTAAAAATTTAGAAATGGGGAGGGTTTTTATACAGTACAACAATTGGCGATTCACTGGAAGAAACAGTTATCTCTGAAAAAATAAATTGAACACTACATTTCTAGTAAGTAAAAATTTCTAAAGATAATGAAAACTATCTTAGGATAATTCAAATAAAATCTAACTATGAAAAAGAATAAAAATCACTTACAATTTCTTTCTAATTCCTTAAGAATAAAAACATTTTGGGTTATCTCAAGCTTTAATTGGTTGATAATAATGAAGTAAGTGGAATTCTTCAAGTTTAGCTTTTGTAATATACTCTATTGTCAT
This sequence comes from Pinus albicaulis, assembly GCA_034641835.2. Classification (NCBI taxonomy): domain Eukaryota; kingdom Viridiplantae; phylum Streptophyta; class Pinopsida; order Pinales; family Pinaceae; genus Pinus; species Pinus albicaulis. The sequence goes on from CM076570.1 coordinate 1,579,352,774, forward strand.
AGGCATTGCATCTGCTGCCAGCAAACGTTCATAGTCTCGACAGGGTTACCTTTTAACCATCAACCATTCATTATCCCATCCAACTAAGATTATGACTCTTTAAAAATAAATTCATAAGACATATTATCTCATGTTTTTTATCTTTTATTTATTTTTTTAATTTAAGAGCCATTGTTCTGGTTAGGTAGCCAGTTAGTAACAATGCCATTCACTAGTTGTAATTAAATTGAACAAGCTGACTCGTGATGAGACCCCTTGTCTTACTTTTATAAGCCATTACCCTATTTTGGTATGCAGTATTGGAAATGTCAATTTTATTACTTCTTATGATCATGGTAAGTAGGCTCGTGATGATACCTCTTATCTCCTAAATTTTGTCATATAATTTCTTAGAATTACATTCTAAAAAATCACAACCAAAATGGATGGGGTGAAATAGTTGTATCCTTAAGAATAAATGGATGAAAATTTTCAGAGTTTTTTGTTTGCTAAAGCTTGAAAAAGTCTTCAATTTTTAAAGATAACCTTTCTCTGCTTAATAAACTTATAATGATTTACATTTTCCTCAAAGTTTCAAAAGATCATGCAAATGTTTTGAACAAATTTTCAAAGTTTAACATTTTATTTAAAACTATCAAAAATTGTAATCATTTCCCTAAAAATCCTTATTTACACAAAATACGTATCTATAATATTCTTTCTAAGACATTTTCTAATAGTAAAAAGTCAATTAGAGACTATTAACAGCCTTTATTTACAAAAACAAATAAAAATTGCAGAAAGGAATATGTACAAGTAAGAAGGGGTTACCTCCTTATGAAAAGAATTTCTTTAAGACAAGCCCATTTACAGGAGGAGGTTCTCTCTTTCCTGTTAAATCTTGGAGTATGAATGTATATGAGCCTATTTTTTAAGCAATCTGAAATGGTCCAAGCCACATTTTCTGAAATTTGGTATGCTTACCTTTTTCTTCATGTGCTTTATCCCATTTCAGAACAAGATCACCAATTGACAAATGTTTTGAGCCGGTGGAACTTGAATCAAAAGAAGATTTTACAAGTTGTTGATGTTTTTCATGAATATCTTTTGCTTTTTCTCTATCTTCTTCTAATTTAAGGATTTGATCAAATCTCAACTGAATAGATGAGGAAGGATTTTCTTCAATGAATTGCACTAGGGCTAATGATGGAAGAGCTAGATTTGATGGTATCACAACTTCTTTTCCATAAACTAAATTGAAAGGTGAAGTTCCTATAGAAGCTTTAAGAGTAATACGATCAACCCATAATGCAAAGATTAAAGACTTGTGCAAATTCTTTTTATTTTGATCAATGGTCCTTTTAATGATTTTGATGAGATTTTTGTTAGTGGATTCAGCTAAACCATTACCTTGTGGATAATAATTTGCTGAATATTTCAATTTAAAACCTCTTTTAATTGCAAATTCCATTATACTATTACCAGAAAAATAATATGCATTGTCGAAGACCAGAGCGTTAGGTACACCAAACCTGGTAATGATGAATTGATCGATGAAATCAATAATTGCATCAAAATTGGCTACCTTTAGAGGGATTTCTTCTACCCACTTTGTGAAGTAATATGTTGCTGTGAGAATGTACTTGTGCTATTTGGAAGAATGAGGTACTATCTTACCAATGATATCAAGCCCCCATTGCTCAAATGGTTGCTCAATGTTTACTGTGTATCCTGGCTTCCTTTGTTTTCCACTAGCAGTTTGACAAATTTTTCACTTCCTCACATAATCGCGTGTATCTTTAAAAAGGGTAGGCCAATAATATCCAGCATGGATGATTTTGTGAGCTGTGGTATCACCTCCAAAATGACCGCCTGCTGGTCCATCATGTAATTTCTGCAATACCTTTTTTGCTTCAGTCTTTTCAAGACATCTTAATAGGATTGAATCATAATTCTTTCTGAATAACACATCATCAATGATTTCATATTTAGTAGCCTTCAATCTTAAAGCACGTTTGTTCTTATAGCTGAGATTAGAAGGAGCATACCCATTTTTCAAGTTAAATATCAGATCAACATACTGAGATTCATAATCTGTAACACTTATCTGACTTACTTGAACATCATTTTCTGGATCTTGATTCTCTGGTATGTTATGAGCTTCTGCTTACAAAAACCTTGACCTCTAACAATCTTTGCTGGTTTAATATCAATATCATATTCTTGCAAAGCTATCACCCAATTAGCCCTTTTTTCTCCTACTTCTCTTTGAATTAATAATTGTCTCACTGCAGAGAATGGGACAATAACTTTTGTGTGTGTTTTTAAGAGAAAAGGCCTAAAATGTTTGATTGACTTAAATACAATGAATGCTTGTTTTTCTACATCGGAATAATTTAGCTCAGCTCCTTGCAGATTCGAGTTGAAGAAAGAAATTGGTGCTTCAATTTGTTGATCATTGAGCTGTGTTAAAACAGCAGCATAGGATGTTCTGGTTGCCAAAGTATACAGAATAAAATCTTTAGAAAAATTGGGAGTATTCAATGCAGGTGCATTAATGATTGCCTTCTTGATTGCATCAAAGGCTTATTTTTCTTTATACCCCCATTTGAACACTGAATTTTTCTTAATCATATTCTGCATAGGTAAAACAATTTGAGAAAAATCTAGAATGAATCTTTTTACAAAATTAATCTGCCTAAAAATGATTGCATGGAATTTTTATTATGAGGTAAAGAAATATCAGAAATTTCTTTAACTATGTCAGGATCAATATATATACGATCTTTTGACACAAAAAACCCTAAGATTTTTCCTTCATCAAGAGCAAAGAAGGATTTCTTTGGGTTTAAGGAAATATCAAACCTTCTACATCTTTCAAATATTTGTTTCAGATCATGTAGATGATTGGATCTCTTCTTTGAATACACTGTTATGTCATCAAGATAAATGAAAACTGATTTATTAATCAGACCCTTAAATGCTATGTCCATGGCTCTCTAGAAATTAGCTCCTACATTTACTAAACCAAAAGGCATTTTCTGATAAGCATAGGTTCCCTGTTTGGTTCTGAAAATGGTTTTCAACCTATCATCTAGATGTACTAAAATTTGATTATAGCCTGAAAATCCATCAAGGAAGGACATGAGTTCAGAACCAGCTACCTTTTGGATAATTTGCTCCATGGTTGGCAATGGGAAATTGTCCTTTTGACATGCCTTGTTTAAATTTCTGAAATCAATACAAATTCTAATATCACCATTTTTCTTCCTGACATGCACCATGTTGAAAACCCAATTAGAATGCCTTACAAGAAAAATGATTTTGGCTTTCAAAAGTTTGTTGAGTTATGTTTTGATTTGATCCTCAAGATTTGGATGAATCTTTCTTAACTTCTGTTGAACAGGCTTAACATAAGATAGCATTGGAATTGTGTGTTGAATTACAGAAGTGTCATAAGTCTTTAAGTCCTCATAATTCCAAGCGAAGACATTTTTATATTTACTCAGAAGTTTGATAAAAGCAGATCTTTCATCTTGAGTTAAATTGAGTCCTAGATTAATGTTCTGAGGTTTAGAATCAGAGCCAAGATTCACTAATTCAAACTTCAAAGTTGAACTTTGAAGTTTAGCATTAGTAACTTTCTTGAATCTGTCTTTAATATCATACAGATCCTCAATTTTAACAACAGATTTAGGAATTGGATTTTCATTATTTCTTGAAGTAATTTGCAGATCATGATCATCTTCATCAATAATTTGTTCATCATAGGATTTCTCAGAAGTTAAGAAATTCAAAATATCTTGATCATGGTAGAATACTCTTCAGTTTGTGATATTATCTGGGACAGATGGGCGAAAAATAAATTCTACTGAAAATCTATCAGGACTGCAATCTTCAGTAGGGAGGAGTTTGGATGCAACATTAGCTAAGAGGTCAGCTGATGTGTTTTGATTTCTAGGAATAGAAGAGATATTTAATGCTAGAAATTGAGTGGTAAGTTCTTGTACTATGGTTTGATAATGTTTGAGATGTCCTGAAAGACAATGGATGGTATTCCTTACTTGTCTTATGACAATTTCATAATCTCCATATACTTTCTAGTATTTTACATTTATCCCTATGGCCTTATAAATCCCTTGAATCAAGGCTTCATATTCAGTAGTATTATTAGTGCACTCAAATTCTAATCTACATGATAACATGGTTTTCTCTCCTTCTAGATCAATTAGGATGCATTCTGCTCCTGCTCCATCACTAGATTTTGATCCATCAAAATATAATGACCAAAATAAAGTTCTATCTATAGGCTTATCTACAAATGAATAAGAAATATTAACAATTCTAGAAGAATCAGATTGCGAAAAATTTTCAATTTGAGAAACAAAAGTATTTACAGAAAAGGGTGATTGTGGTGCAGTGAAATTCCCAAGAAATGACTCAGCAAAATAACCTCCAAGAATATTGTTGTTGAAAGCTACAGGTTTGTTCAGTTGTTCAAATTCAGTTACAGTGTGCGTCATATGTTTTTCTCGCTCGATTTTGATTTGATTTGGTTTCCCTTTATAGGGAAGCCACATATGTGAAAAATCAGTCGCGATATAACCGTTAAGTTTCGTAGACCAGTCCCTGCTTAAGACTAACCCATAGAATTCAAGAATATATGCAATTAAAATATCAATTCTTTGGACAATCCTAGGATCAGAAGCTAGTCTAATGGTAACTGAATTGATTTCTCCTACAACTTGAAATTTAGAGCGATCCAATTGTACAATGTGAACTGCAGACTTTTGTGGTTCAATATTCAATTTCGCACAGACTGAAGTAGGCATTATATTAGAGGATGCTCTAGAATCAATTAAACAATTATGCAAATTCTTATTGTAGATTTCATAAGTCAAAAAAAATGGAGCTGTATGAGAATTTGATCTTTCTCCAATAAGAACAGTGTCTGTGGTATCTACTTTGTCTGGTGGCTTACCAGTCCCTTTAGCTGCTTTGGCAACTACACCACTTGGTAATGGAGCAATAGGTGTAGCATTTAATTCTTTTAATAGCAGCTTTTGTTGATGTTTAATTTTGCTGAGTTCATGTAATGAAATATTCACTCTAGTTTTTTTCATGTCCTCAAAAATATTATAATCCATTGGATCTGATACCACTAGAGTCTTAGATGATGATGTGGGAGGATTGGGAGATGATGGCTGATTCTGAGTGGGTAAGGGAGAAGATTTCTTTGCAGGAGTCTTGTCTTTGGTACTTGGAGTAGTAGTTTTCTTCTTTGGAACAGGTTGAATAGGTTCTGATGTAGATTTGCTCCTTGTACTCACAGGCATAGCTTCTTGTTCCATTTCACTATTCGAATTAGGGAGAATGAAATCCCACATTCCATGTAATTCAGCTATTTCTTCCCTTTCATCTTCTTCATCTGACACTGGAGGAGTCTCTTCCTCTTCTTTGTCTTCTGATTCTGCATTGGAGATTGCATTGGGAGGTTTTGATTTAGCTTGATTTCTCTTGAAATTTCTGGATGGTCTCTTTGTAGAAGTCTCTGCTACTTGCCTTTTGATCTCAACCATCTCATTAGACATGGTTTTAAGAACTTTCTATAAACCCTCCATGTCATATGGATCTCTTGGTGTCTTTTTCTTTGAATCATCCTTAAAAGTGACTTTCTTTGATTTTCTTTCCTCGATAGCATTTCTCTTATCTAGAGAAATCATTCATTTTTCAACTGAAATAGCTTCTTTCATATTCTCAACTAAAGTTGGTTTTGCAGCTCTATCTACAAAGATTGCTATGTTTGAGAGAAAAGCATTAATGTACCATTCACTTCTAATTTGTTCACTAGGTTTAGATATTGTAGGGATCTTATTCAAGAGTTTATTAAATCGAGAGTTAAAATATTTAATGGGTTCTTTTGATTGTGTCTTTAAATTGGAGAGATCGTTGATTAGAGTAGCAATTGATCTATCATCTCCATATTTAGTTAAAAATTTCTCTTCAAACATATCCCAACTTTTGATAGAATCAGAAGGTAAGGAAAAGTACCAGGATCCTGCTATTCCTTGCAAAGTATAGGGGAATAATATGACTACAACATCTTCATGCTCTACTTGATTTAAATTTATAGCAAGCATAAAGTTATTGATATGTTCTTCTGCTGGTATACCAGTATCTGGACTAAATTTTGGTAACCATTTTTCAAGATGGTCAGGTAGATCATGCAAAGGAGCAGCCATATTTATAGCTCCCAATCTAGTCCATGGTCTCTATGCCGCTTGTGCCATTGTTGGGATAAAAATGGGAGGATTTGAAGAAATGATTGGTATATGAGTAGTAACAGTTGAAGTACTGGAAGAGACAATTGATGTTTGAACAGATGTTGTCTGAGTAGATTATGATGATGAGACTACTGCACTTTTCTGATTTAGAGCTTGGGAAACAGATGATTGAATTTGCGATGAAGAACTAATATCACTTTCTGTTTCCGATGGAGTTCTTCTTGTTTTGACTCTACTAGGTAAAGGAAATTCTTTTGGGGAAATTCCAAGTTTTTCACTCTGTGACCTAGTGAGAGGTCTGGAAGAAACAAACTGCGAGGTGACACTACCTTCAGATATCTCTGATTCTTCTAATGATAATGAGAATCCTTGAAGTCTATGAAATAAAGCTTCAACTTCAGGAGGTGGATTATCTGATTGATCTGAAACTTTGGTAGTGGGTGTTTGAATACTTTTATCAATTTCTTCTCTAGTGATTTGAGATGTGGAAGAAATCGAAGGTGATGAGGGTGTTTTGCTCTTAGAATGGCTTACGGATTTGGATTTATCTGCCATTCATAGCTTTGGCCCTCCTTCTAGCGCCAAAAATGTTGAAACCTCGAAAATCGCTACTTCAAACATTGGGGGATAACCACCCGGTCGAGACCTTAGGACAGCTCCTTTTCCGTTTGGTATGGTGGCTCCGACTGGATTGATAGGACCAATTTCCTAATAATTTAAATGGGTTGGTAATGGAATGATTGGGTGAAGGGAAAATGGGACTAAATGACTGAAATAAACTATCTAATCAAATCTAAAACTGATAAATAATTCTAAAACTAACCCGGGTATCAAATGTTAATACAACTTTAAATTGTTTCAACTAACCAATAACCATGAAAATGTATTATAGCTTAATTGAAATATGCAGTAACAAATAAAGATAACTCTGTTTAAGAAATTAAAAAGAGTTATAATAATACATTGTATTCATCATTATATATATCATTCACATATACTGAAAAAGATAAATATTTCTACACACTCAGAAATGATATGTATAAAGAAATATTGTAAAACAAGTACACATAAACGATAGAAATTTAAAAGAGAATATCTCACAACATAAGAAATTAACAGTGAATAGATAGAAATACCATATCCATCTTGATACTTTTCGATGCAATTTGATATCCAAATCCAGCAAATTCAATGTAAAATAGACTCCAAGATACAAAAATGCAATTCTTAAAGGCAATTTTGCACAGAATCACCAGATGTGATCCTTTATAAAAATATAAGAGTCAATGGAGTACAGAAATGTAATCTCCAAGTCAAAATATTACAAATTCAGGACCCCTTTCTAAATGCATGAAAGGGGTTTAAATAGGTATTTAATAAAACAAAATAACTAAAACTATTCCTACAATCTATCTAATAAAAAATATAGAAACAAAAATGCGATCTTGAAGTGAACCGATTCATTGATTATCTGTTGTGTTTGATGTGCCCAGATGGCAGATTTTGAGCATTTCTTTCACTTCTTCTGGATGACTAAGCTTTGAGTGTAATTGCCCTGTATATTTGGCATCAAAGAATTTAGGAATAATGAAATCGATGGCATTTGAAAGAAATTTAATCGTTGTTTGCTGACTATGAGGCTTGAAAAGGTAGGTCCACATCATATCCCACGATATTCCATATAGTTGGCTAATTTGCTGATTCTTATTGATTATTTCTTGTTTCCATCTATAATCAGTTTCTTTTACCCTAGGTAACTTGCCTAGGGTACAATCTGAAATCAAATTGATTGCATACATGCTATTATTTACCAGCTGTGTTACATTGTTCATCATACTTTTAGCTCTGGATGTAGCTCCTTCCACTTTGATTAAACACTGTTCCCATTCTGCAAAAATAATTTCCTTATGTCTCTCTACAATCCTGGGAAGGTTTGATTTTCTTCCTGACTCTGAGTCTTGCCATAAAAGAAATTTGGAAATTTTTTCATTAGCTTCATCAAATTCAAGTTTAAGACTGACTCCTTCATCTATTAAGGAAGATGTAATTTCACACAAGGATTTTGCTTCTTCAACCTTTAAACAAAATTCATTTAATTGCTAAGACAATAACTTGCTTGTCTCCAGGGCTTCATTTTTGAACTGATCCAAATTAGGATAGTTCTTAAACTTATCCAATCTATATTCAAACATCTTCTCTTACTCAATCTTTGAAGTCTTCTCATTTTGCAGAAGAGCTTGTAATTTTTCTACCTCTTGGTTTAGCTGTTGTTTCTTTTCTAAGATCTGTTGATCAATATTTTTCTTTTCAACAGCAAGCTGCTCTTCTAGCTGTTTGGATTTGAGCTCTTCATCCTGCAATTGCTATTCTAACTGAAAAATTTTCTTCTAGTTCTCTGTAACCTGTTCTTCTAACATAGCTATTTGCAAATCTTTTTGTTTCATTAATTGTGTAACTTCATAGGCCTTGTCAATAGTTGCAGCACTATAGGAACCTGCATATTGAGATAATTTAGTGAGATCCTCAGATGGATTCACCTCATAATTTTTATAAACAATATTTATAAACTCCACCTGTGATGTCAAAAGTGCATCCTGATCATTTCTCCTCCTTTTCCTTTGTTTTCTCACAACAGCCCTATGCTTAGGACTGTAAAATACATCTAGAGGAGGGTTTTCTTCTATTTTCAACATAATTTCATCTTTGGGATTTTCAAGAATAACTTCTATATCCTGGTATTCCAAAACATTAACTTGGGGATTATTCTGTTGTCCTATTTGCTGGGCAAATTGTTCATATTGGCTCAGCAAATGAGGAGAAACTATAAGTTCAGTAGATTCAACTACCTTTTTAGCAGTTTCCTCTCTTCCAAGTTGAGAATCTGGATTATTGTTTATATCTCCTTTTGGTGCTTGTTTAGTAGCCTTACTGTTTGTGCCTCCTTTCTCAAAATGCACATTGGTATCAGTACCAGTGCTTTCTTTTCCTATCTGGGCTGAAGACTGTTGATGAATATGTACATCAAGTTTAGCAGGCGTTTCCTTCTACTCAATATCAACTTTGCTACTAATATCTTCTTTTTGTACAACAAGATTAGTTCTTGTTACTGTTTTCCAAATGTATCCTCTTTTTCCTTCTGTTGTGACTTAGCTTCCTGCATAGGAACTCTTAATTGATCCAGAGGAACTTTGAGTAATCTATGGCTTCTAAAAAACATAAACTTATTCAACTCTTCAGCCTAGAATTTGGACTTGGCCAAATCAAAAAACTTGGGACAAATTATCTACAGAAACAAATAAATCATCGAACATATTTGGTTCATGTTCGAATTGAGCAATTGAAACAACAGTAGTAAAATCAAATGCCACCTTCCTTGGATCATATTGCCTCCCTAGGATTGTTGAAAGCTTGAGACTGGTTAGCTTGCCAACTTCTTTCTCAACATGAACAAAATTATTGAGAGTATAATCTCCACATTTAAAAGGAAAAGTAGGCCACATTAGCTTCTTTTTGTTCTTCAAAGTCCTGGACATGCCTTCTACTGTCAGCTGATATGAAATTTCCTAAGCTAACAGTTTATCTAGAACATACAAAGGAAGAATGTGTGGTTCCACAATACTTCAGAAAACTCTAATATATGTGAATCTTTCTTCTTCAAACCAATCCCCAATCGAGGATAAATCAACTTTAGCCTTTTCAGAAAGTCTAGGAGGGAATCGACCAAAAATAGTTTGGTAAATCGGGATAAGAAAACCGTGACAAACTCTGTAAACATGGCTTTTGAAATGCCCCTTCCACAAGAACTTCTAATATATATGAATAGGAACAGGATTTTTAGGGGTCCATTTCCATCCTAATATGGGAAATTCATAATTGAAGCACAAGGCATCTAGAATATAAGCACAAAAATAAAGAGTAGTATTTCCTGAGTTTTTGTCTTTCCTATACTCAAGAATCCTATTGGCTATCTTATCAGAAAGAATGACATCCCAGTCCATTATCTCGGAATTTATAGCAGAATGTATTAATGGCACCATTTGTATAGAAAACCTAGTTGAGTTATCATTCCCAAACAATCTGCACATCATTGTTGCGGCATTACAGTACGGAGGTGAAAGAGACTCCACAGAATACATACCTGATGCCTCGTGTTTATGCTTTTCTGGAGCCTTTCTTCATTCTCTAATCGGCTCTGACTGATTTTCATTATTCGCAACAAATTCCTTGATGAAGTATTTGTTGTAGATTTTCTGCGGGTCTGGAAGGTGGTACATTGCTTTAATGTCCTATGCTTTGAACGACCCGAATATTGTTCCAGAAGATTAAAAAAAGGTTCTGTTTTGGATAGCCACATTATCAATTACCCACCGAATAACATCATAATATGTAAAAAAATTTGCTCGAGCTGCAATTCAGTGCAGAAATGAATTAGCCAGTGTTCGAAGGAAATTTTTTGAATCTGACTCTGAATCATCCTCATCAGGAACTGATGCTTTTGGCACTGTTACCTTAGGATTTTCCTTTTCAATGAGGTTATATACCTCTTCCCAGGATAATTTAACTAGACCTTGGCACGACGTGTCTGTAACCAGCTTAATCTTAGCTGGTTTCTCTTTAGATGCCATGGTGAACATAGGGGCTTTTACCGTGACAGCAAATTTCACCTTCCTAGATCTCTTTGACATTTCTGTATCCGGAAACGTTTCCCTCGCTCTGCGAATGAAACGATTGGGTTTTCTTTGGTTCTACAAAGGGAAAAAACAGTTCAATCATGGTAAAAACTCAAATGGGGAGAACAAATATATAACAATCTATTCATTGATTTTTATTTCTTATCTCCATGTTTATAACATAAATTCCCTCTAAAGAGTCACACTCATGTATTTAAAACAAAATCATTTCCATTATTCATTTGATTTCTTATTCAATATCATATGTACAATCGAGAGTTGGCATTTTTGAAATAAGTGTTAAAAATATTACCTTTTGAATCCTTGCGATGCGATGAATAAATAGTGTATGAGCATTAAATAATCGCATCGAGAATATTCAAAGGTACACAAAATAACATAATATGATTTATGCCGATTTCCGATTGCGATGATCGCATGGGGGATTTTCAAATGGAGTGGATCGTTAATGAGTTTCTCTGATTTCCGATTACGATGAGGTGGGGTTCGCCACGTCGGAGTCTTTTAATCAAACAAATATAACGTTTGTCTCTCCGCAATGCAATTGCAATGAAGCGTATCGCATCAGGGTTTTGTAATTGACCACAAAGAGTTTGTTTAAAGTTTTGTGAAATGCGATTGTGATGAACTGCATCACATCGGAGTATTTCAAAGCAGATACGATTGCTTAAAACTTTTTCGATTCGCGATTGCGATGGGACTCATCGCATCGGAGTTTTATTATAACAAGTCCATGAAAGATCATTCTTTGAAATGCGATTGTGATGAATCACATCGCATCGGAATTATGCGAAAAAAAATATGAAAACTTAAAACTTATCTGATTTGCGATTGCAATTGAGTTCCATCGCTTTGGAGTTTTACAAAGTGAATATAAAACTTTAAGATCTCTCTGATTTCCGATTTGCGATTACTGTACACATCAAATATTGTTAAATATAAAAACTTTATGTAATATTTTGATATGATAAAAACTTTATATCTCATCGGATCGGAAAGTTTTTTCAATGTTGTATTTTTTTATACACACTTGTTAATAAAGATATGTAATATGTCCTTTTATCAATGAACTTCTTATTCCTAATTTAAAAATGATCGGATTGTTTCTAAATCTTTTATTTCTATCTAGAAAGCAAGATAAAAAGGGGACCTATTTATAAATGAAATTTATTCAAAAAATTTAGAAATGGGGAGAGTTGTTGTACAGTACAATAGAACCCAATGGCAAAACTCATACAAACTTCATCTTTAAATTTAAATTCAAATCAAACTTAATAATTTATGATCCCAAATTTGAACCCAAACCATGTGATATAGATGTACATTAATATATATTTGTTTAATTGATATTTTCACATTTTATATTATTTTGGTAAATTGGTTCAAAAAATCAAGACAGTGCAAGCTAGTTTTTTATTCTAATTTCGTTAGACCCTCACCTGATTGATTCTGGTTCTAGTTTTCAAAACAAGGTATCAACTTACCAAATATCGAAAATACCCTTAAACCTACTATTAATGGATGAAATCCTATATTTATTAATCTTAAACTTTGCATGGATGGATGGGGCCTAACCCCAAAGGACTAGGATGACCCACCACCCAATGCTAGGATTTTTAGTCTAGAATAACACTTAGTTAGTATTCGAGGGAAAATTAAACCATGGTGAGGTTTAGTATAGAGGATCTAGAAATTATAAAGAAAATGAAAACTCTTATTGAGAAATATAAATCAGAAAAAGGTCAGCCAGAAAGAGATGCAAGCTAAGATAGAGAAAAGGAGAGAGATTGTATAGAAATGTAGCCATAATTTTCAAGGTTCCTCCTCTAACTCTATAATTTTTAGGGAACACTTTAGACATGTTTCTCCCATTCATGAAAATCATCCCACAGTTTCACTTTCAATTCCACAAATGAGAGAGTATTTTTGGTTTTCTTCCACCTTCCTCCACCACTACTAGTTGCACTCATCCCACCATTGAAACCATTGGAATAAGTACAAGGAATATGCTTATGTGTACATGGCCAAATTGTGGTATGATGAAGATATCCCCTTCAATAGTTCCTACTCAGCTTATTATAAATCTACTCTAGAGTTCATAGTTGTTGTTAGTAAGAGCTTTAAAGGCCATTTTTATAGATTAAAAAAAAAATGGTTTAATCCATAAATGACTAGTTTATAGAGATTGGAAAATCATGGGGAAAAAAAGGCGATTTTTTCTCAAATGGATGGAATGATGGAAATTATCTTACCATGACTAATTTCCTTTTTTATTTTCACACAAGGATCCTTGTTTTTTAGATCAATAAATGCATCTAATTGGGTGAAATATGCAAACTTGTTATTTCAGCTATGGAATGTGAGTGTCCTCAAGGTGGGTGTGGAGAATGTTGTTTAGGTTATCACTGATAATGCCTCTAACTATGTTGTTGTTGGTAAGAAGTTGGGTGGAAAAAAACCCAACCACACTACAAACTCTATGCATTGCAACTACCTAAACTTTGCATATTTGGTGTCTAATTATTTGGATTTACATTGAAGTCCATGAATATGTATTTTTTAATTATTTTTTAAAAATTTTATATTGGTTTTAGTAAATTGGTTCAAAAACTAGTCTATATGGACCACTTTCTTGTTTTGGTTTGGTAGAAACCTTAAATAGTTGATTTTGGTTGTGCTTTTCAAAAAATTGGTCTCACCATACTAAAAGCCAATAAGCCTGTTGGACCTACCAATCATGGATGGGAACCAATTATTGTTATCCCTAAAATTGTTGTGGATGATTGGGGCCTAACCCCCAATGGCCATGGTGATCAACCACCCAATGTTGCTTTATGTTTATCCCAAACCTTAAGCCATTATACTTTCACATACTATACGTTTTGAAGGATTTGGTAAATATTTTTATTGTTTAAGGGGTGTTGGATAGCCACTTGTGGGAAATTTTCTTTAAGCCCAACAATTTTGATTTTTGATAATTCTAGTGGAAATGACACACCACTTAACAAATGCATTAACACAACAGAGGTTGAGCTCTGATATCCATGACCACAGAGTCAAGTCCACTGACAACATCAGCCCTCATTACATTAGAGTTACCCAACCTATAGACACTCTTGGAAATGTATTTCTTAAACATCGAGGATGTAATTCCCAACACACTGTAGTTACTCATTGACTTTATGTAATTGTCAAAACATGTTTTTTCACTCTAAGTGTTATTAAAGGATTTCATTTATTTTATATATAGAAATCATTCTCCCTTGAGCACCATTTTGTACATTTCAAGATTGATATAGATGGAAACTAAGATTGAGGAGAATAGTTTCTAGGATTGAGGAGATTAGTTATCTTCTCTTGAAGCATAAAAAGGACAAGATAGGAGAGTTCGGTCACACCTCATAAAGGAGCAAGAGAACAGGAGAAGGGAAGAGCACATTCAAGGAGAAGATGAGCATATCATTGAAGTGACTAGCAAGCATAGTAGACTATACACTATTGTATCAATATTTTCCATGCACAGGCCATACATATTCAAATTTGCAGGGCATACTTCATCTTTTGTGATTGCTCAAGTGTATTCAATTATTAGAGAATAGGAAGATGAATCTACTATTTACAACAAGCAAAAAAGGGCAGGTCATATTGTTCTACCATACCATGTAGCTATTTAAAAAAAATCAAACTATCCTAAAATATTATTTAAATCCACAATAAAAGAAAAGCACAAACAAAGAATGAAACCCTAAACATAAATCCATTATTTTTTAAACTCATTATATTCAATACAACATTTTTATGTTCGCAGATGTGAATTTTATCGCAATATTATTCAGATCCCTGGTCTCGGAGTGAAATCACCGGCTGCCACCACCGCTGCCAGGGTTTGTTACTGTTAGAATTTGTTATAGCAGACAATGGCTTCAACAGACCTTATGATTCTCGTGAATTCCCATTGTAGATATGATTCCCGTGCCCTCTAGCGATGATTCTAGCTTTCAAGTCGGACCAAGCACTTCCACCAAGAAGGCCAAATGTTTCGAAATCAAGAAGTGTAATGTTGTGGCCCTTTGGGCATGGGATATTGTGGTTGAAAATTGTGCAATTTTGCAGAAATCACATTATGGACCTGTGTATTGAGTGTGGCGAGGGTTGCAGCTCTCAAGTCGGACCAAGCACTTTCACCAAGAAGGCCAAAAATTTTGAAATCAAGAAGTGGAATGATGTGGCCCTTTGGGCGTGGGATATTGTGCTTGACAATTGTGCAATTTACAGAAATCACATTATGGAACTCTGTATTGAGTGTCAGGAAAATCAAGCAAGTGCAACAAGTTAATAATGTACCATTGCATGGGGTGTTTGCCGAAAAGAGATTTACCTGGTTAGAAGAATCACGATGGCTCAAATGCTCTAGCGAAAACGACAGCTCCAGTCCAAAACAATAGCACCAATCCAGCGAAAACAACAGTGCAGAATGTCGGGGGAGAAAGGAATTTTGGGGTTTTTTTATAAGAATAAAACTCTTAGACGAGAGTTAGAAAAACTCTATGCCGAGATTTTTACAACTCTCGTCCGAGAGTTTACCCAAGAGTTTATATCAATAAAACTCTTGGACGAGAAAATACTTAACTCTCGTCTGAGAGTATTTTATCTTCAATCAAGCCCAATCAAACTCTTAGGTGAAACATTAAAAATCTCTTGGATGAGAGTTTTAAAAACTCTCGGTCGAGAAATTGAGTTGACTATTTTCTTGGCCGAGAAATTAAAAATTTCACCCAAAATTCTAGCCATCTGCCAAAAAGTGTTTCCCAACTTCGGCATTTCACCCAAACATCTACCAGTGTTTCCATTCTAACCAATGGGGCTGCTACTAACTTTTTTCGTGTTCAAATAGGCCTTCATTAGGGATGCCCTCTATCTCCCCTCCTCTTCCTATTGGCTGTGGAAGGGCTTAGTCTAATGATTCATGATGCGAAAAGAAGGGGGGAGTTGAAAGGCATTGAGGTGGCTATCAACCTCTTCATAACTCATCTTCTTTTTGTGGATGATATTCTCCTCTTCAGTAGCGGATGCATAGAAGAATTTTGACTGATAAAAGAGGTGTTGGACCTCTTCTTAAAGGCTACGGGCTTAAGTATAAATAGTCAGAAATCCTCAATTACCAGGGAAGGCCTTTCCCGAGTAGAAGTGGGCAGAATCTCTAAAGTGTTGCCATTTGAAGTTAAGGTCCTCCATGACATCTTCAAATCCCTGGGCTTCCAACTAAAGTCGGATTCTTATCGCATTCAGGATTGACACTGGCTTGTGGCAAAAATTGAGTGAAGGATGAAGCATTGGAGTCTTAAATGGCTCTCTCGAGCAGGGAGGCTAGTGCTGATTAAATCCGTAGCAATCGCCATTCTGGTGTACTGGGCTTCCCTTTCTTAGGTGCCAAAAAGTATTCTTTCATCTATCAACAAACTCTGCAGTAGGTTTTTATGGTTAGGTTCAAAGGTGGAACACGTAATGCCATGGGTGGTATGGGAGAAAATAGTGCGACCGAAGCCTTAGGGAGGGTGGGGAATCAAGGAGCTCCCCTCTTTCACCGCCTCCTTGGCTGCACAGTTGGGTTGGAGACTCATTACTATGGAAAACCTTTGGTTGATAGTTATAAGAAGGGAATACATCGACCCAATGCTAATAAACGAATGGTTGCACCTGCCCAATAAGAAATTGAAAAATGCTTCGATTTTCTGGAAAGAAACGCTAGCATCGTTCAAGGTTATAAAACAAGGACTGGCTTGGCATATTTGGGATGGTACACAGGTAAGGTTGGGTCTTGATGCATGGGTGGGGTGCACTGGGGGCTATGCCCTCTCTAGAGATCAAATTTTGCAGCTGGAACAAAGGGGTTTCAAAACTCTGAGCAATATTGCCCAACAAGGTCAGAAAACTAGGTGAGGGCAAGCATGGATGACATGGGAGGCCCTTCAGCTCGAAGAAAAGTGGACAGAGGAGTGGCAGGGTTTCATGTGTGAGCTTCAAAGATCAAATGTCAGAATCCAGGAGAGGTCGGATGAGCTCAGATGGGTTCACTCCCCAACGGGTCTGTACACCCCAAAATTCGGCTACAAATGGCTAATGTTCGAAAATGCCATCATGGAAGTACATAAGAAATATGGACTCAGAAGCAAGAAAGCCCAATATACTCCCAAGAGAAAGAACCCTAGAATTTCTACTAGGAAGACCCCTGAATCTGATCTTAAAAAGACAGCAGAAATTGCAAACATAGTGGTTAAAAGTTATGATAAAAATAAAAACAAAAACAGTCAAGAAAGCAGCACTAGTAACTCAACTAGTAGCCCTAAAAAAATTGATTTCACTGAGACTCCAAATTCAAATCAACAATATGAAATTGTTGCAAAAACAATGTTTGATAAAATTGATTTAAATCTGCCAAAAACATAGACACCATTCAGTATTGAGAATGAAATTGCCAAGATAAAAATCTCCATACCTATTACTAAATTAGTTGGCCAATATGTATATAGATCCCAAGTTTTGAAAGCTTTAAACATAGGAGAAAATGTTGATTCTGTAAATTTAAATGATGACAAACCTAAGCTTTTGTTTGGACCTGAAGTAGAAGGAAAATTTCAAGAGGGAGGTGTGCCTCCATTTTATGTCAGTTTGAATATTCATGATAAAATCCTCCACAACGCCATGTTAGATTTAGGAGCTTCACATAACCTCATGCCAAAGGTAGTTATGGAAAAACTAGGCCCAAAGACTTGTACTCTTTTGACTCCAGTAGAGTTAAATTTCTAGGCCTAATCAAAGATCTTTGTGTTAATATAGCACAAATGCTAGCCAAAATCTTAGTGGCTGACATCCCCCCAAAGTATGGCATGCTTCTATCACGATCATGGGGAGCCAAACTTCAGGGTACCCTTCAAATGGACATGGCGTATGCTACCATACATGTCTTTAGTCAACCAAGAAGATTATATAGAGAGACTCATATGAAATACATGGTCAGTAGTCAAGAAAAACCTGATAGCTCCCCTCTCTATTCCGTCCACATAGACCTTGATTCATTTATTATTTACAATGGTGAAAACATTACTGAACAAGTAGCAGTTGATAAAAAAATTGTGGAAGAAGAAGAAGAAAAATAGGAAGAACAGTCAGACCAAATAGAAAATGAACGACATAATGACAAACATAAGTCTGAAACTGAACCTCTTTGGAGCATGAGCTTTGATGGTTCTTGTGAAAAAACTGGTTCAGGATCAGGTGTTTGGGTTCACAACACTGAGAAAAACCACACAGAAGGTCATTCATACAAACTGAACTTTCAATGCACAAATAACATAGCAGAGTATGAGGCACTCCTCCTAGGGCTACAATTACTCAAGAAATTAGGCGTCAAAAGGATCTCTATCCACAGGGATTATGAGCTAGTCATTAGGCAGATTAAGGGAGAATATTCAGCTAAACATCCCAGATTAAGAGCATATAGGAACGATGCCCTTGACCTCCTAAAAACATTCCAAGAATATGATCTTACCTTTGTCCCAAGGAATCAAAATATCCTTGCCAACAGTCTAGCCTTTGCAGCCAGTACTTGTCAAAAACCTCATCATAGCAAACAATACACAGTACAAGTCAAATACAGACCAGCAGTCCCCAATAACATAAAATATTGGCAAGTTTTTGAAGGTGACAAACAGATTCAAGACTTCCTACAGTCCAAAAATGAGTTTGAAATGCCAAATTCAAACTCAGATCATGAAGAAGACTGCTCTGTTGAGGGAAAAACATACAAAAAGGATCCCCCTTATGATGTTGATATAAATCTGTTAGCAGAAGAGCACCCACATGAGACAGAACTATGTACAAATCCAAAAAAAGAAGACTTTGAAGTGCTGCAGTTCAGAGACAATACCTTGCCAAGAGGGTTGGTCCCTCTAGAAGAATTTTTTTATTTTAATGATGTTGCCAAGAAGCCAAAGATGGAATCCACTGAAGCAAATTAGAAGAATGCAATATAGGCAGTGAACAAGAACCAAAAATGATAAAACCGTCAAAGACACTGCCAACACATATAAAACATAATTATATGGAGCTATTCAAAGAATTCAATGATGTTTTTGCTTGGAGCTATGAAGACTTGAAGTCATATGATACATATATCATTCAACACAAGATTCCTCTCAAAGAAAACCAGAAGCCCTTTAAACACAAATTATGCAGAATAAATCATGTCCAAGTGCCACTGGTTAAGAAAAAAATAAATAAAATGTATGATGTTGGAATAATATTCCCTCTTAGATACTCAGAATGGGTTTCAAACCTTGTATCTGTGAGGAAGAAGACATGAGAAATTAAGCTCTGCATAGACTTCGGAAATTTAAACAAAGCATCCCTGAAGGACAACTACCCTTTACCAAAATGGATCATATATTACAAAGGGTAGTAGGCTCCAAAAGGATATCTCTGCTGGATGGCTTTTCAGGGTATAATCAGGTGTTGGTACATCCAAATGATCAACACAAGACATATTTCACTACACCTTGGGGAACCTTCATGTATGTTAAAATGCCTTTTGGGTTAATGAATGTTGGAGATAATTTCCAAAGAGCAATGGATATTGATTTCTCAGAAGAAATTGGTTACTTCATTGTAGTATATCTTGAAGACATCACTGTCTATTAAAAAACTGATGAAGAACACCTAGCTCATTTAAGAAAGGTCTTTGAAAAGTGTAGAAAGTATGGTCTGTCTTTGAATCCCAAGAAAACTTTGTTTGACCTTCAATAAGGGAAGCTTTTAGGTCACATCATATCGGAAGAAGGGATCAAGATTGACCCAAAGAGGATTGAGGGAATATTGCAAATCAGTCACCAAAGAAACATCAAAGAGTTGCAATCTTTCATTGGAAAGATAAATTTTTTGAGAAGGTTTATACCAAACCTTGCAAAACTCTTAAGAAGCATTACTAACATGCTCAAAAGAGAGATAGGAGTCAAATGGACCATAGAAGCAAATAAATATTTTGACTTGGTGAAGCAAGCTCTTACCCAAACACCTGTTCTAATCATCCCTGACTTCACTAAGGATTTATTCATTTTTTCCTTTGCATCAGAACACATAGTTGTTGTTGTCTTATTATAGAAAAATATAAAAGGATGGGAGCATCCCATAGCATTCTTCAGCCAAGCATTGAGAGATGCACCTCTGAAATATAATATAATGGAAAAATAGGCTTTTGCCTTAATCAAAGCACTGAAGAATTTCAGAGTTTATATTATGCATTCAGACATCATTGCATTTGTGCCACACACTGTGGTTAAAGACATCCTTACACAAGATCCTGATGGAAAAAGAGGTAAGTGGATTGTTGTCATCTTAGAATATGATCTGGAGATCAAGCCCACCAAGCTAATCAAAGGACAAGGACTGGCTAAACTGATGGTTGAAACAAATTTTCAAGCACTGGACATCAATATGATTGACTCATTGGATGAACAAGAGGAGCTAGTGACTCCACCTATTGAGGAAGCATTTCTAAACTCCCCCTGGTATGTTGATATATTATATGTGATTTTTAATCTGAATTTTCCTCCTAGTTTGTCCAAAACAAAGGCCAGCTTCCTAAAACTAAAAGCTATAAATTTATGCATTCTATACAAAGTTTTATATTAGAAAAATTATGGTGGTGTATTGCTTAAATGTTTTCCTGAAGAAGATGCAGATAGGATTATGCATGAATTTCATGAGGGAGAATGTGGGGGGCACCTCTATTGGAAAACCACTGTTAAAAAAATCCTTAGGGCTGGTTTCTATTGGCCCACCGACTTCCAAGACATCCACAAAATGGTAATTTCCTATCATAAGTGCCAAATCTTTGAAGGTAAAAGAAATTTGTTTCCTTTTCCATTACAACCTATCTCTGTTGAAGCTCCTTTTCAACAACGAGGTCTTGATTTCATT
Organism: Pinus albicaulis; assembly: GCA_034641835.2. NCBI lineage: Eukaryota > Viridiplantae > Streptophyta > Pinopsida > Pinales > Pinaceae > Pinus > Pinus albicaulis. The sequence goes on from CM076570.1 coordinate 1,579,373,703, forward strand.
GGAGAAATCCACCCTGCCTCCTCTGCCCAGCATAAATGGATCCTTACTGCAACTGACTATTTTACAAAGTGGATAGAAGCCATTCCTTCCAGGACTACCACAGACTCAGTTATTATCATATTTCTTGAGAACAATATCCTATCTAGATTTGGTTGTCCTAGAAAAATCATTACTGACAATGCTGCTGCTTTTAGATCCAAGAAAATGGTGGACTTTTGCCACATATATCACATTATTTTGGGAAATTCTACAGCTTATTACCCTCAAGGTAATGGGTTGGTTGAATCCTCAAATAAGAGTTTTGTGAACATCATTAAAAAGTTGCTGGAGGAAAACAATAAATCATGGCACAACAAATTGGTACATGCATTATCAGCAAACAGGCTAACAAGTAAAAATTCAAACGATGTGTCTCCCTATCAGTTAGTCTATGGGACAAATGCAGTCTTTGCAACATCCTTGGGAGTGCCAATAATGAGGCTCATTCAAGAGGTGCAGTCTGAAGAAAATGACATACAAAGAAGAATAAACCAAACTATTCAGCTGCAGCAAACCAAAGAAGGAGTGTAGAACATGACACAACTAGTATAAGAAAATATGAAGAGAATATTTGACAAAAGGATCAAGGAAAATGATTTCATCATTGGAGACAAAGTACTGAAATGGGATTCAAGAAGAGAGGCCAAAGGCAAGCATGAAAAATTTGGTAGTCTATGGAAAGGTCCATACATTATCCATTCTGCAAGAGGTAATAATGCATTTTTCTTACAAGAAATGGACAGAATAGAGTTGTTTGGAGGTCCTATCAATGGTAAGATGCTCAAGCATTATTTCAGTTAAGAATCTCAGTTTTAAGTTTTCTTCATTGTACATAGCATTGCTTAAACAAAATCTTAGAAAAATTGATACAAAAAGAAAGAAGGAAAAGAAGAAAAGAGGGCAGATAAAAGAAACAGGCAAGCCCCATACCAAAAAATGAATATTTCTGAAAGTGTGCAAGTCCAAATGCCACTACTTTTGAAAAGATCTTGTTCAATTATACAGTTTAAACATGATTGTTCAAATTTTGAATTTTTGCTGATAAGTTAGAAAATGAATATTTTCCAAACTGTTTAAACTTTGCTTATCAGTAGGTAGATAGAAAATGACATTAGTCCCAAAGCCATAATATGAAACAATAAGAAAAGTGAGGGATAAGTGATAAAAGAAAGATTCAAGACCAAAACCCTCAGTTTTTAGTTTACTTTTTGAAAAATAATATTGTGTGTAGCTTGTCCAAAATACCACAGTTCATGATGATCAAATTGCTTATTCTTGATTCATTCATGCTTTAAATTTCATGTTGATAGATAGTGAATAAAAAATTTGTCAAACTGTTTAAATCTTGAAAGACAAGTAGTTAGGTAGAAAATAAAAGAGCTCATCAGTCTAATCTGAGCCTTTGGAAGTTATAAGGGTAGACATAGCTAGTTTTATTTCAAAAAGAAAAACGATGTCAAAGATTACAAGTCTAAATGCACCCAAAAATGAAGAAAAAATGCTAGACTAGGGTGATGGGTAGGTGGAATTACTTTGCTGGAAGCATGATGTTTAATTTATGAAGGAAAAAGTCACAAAGAATTGCAGCAGATCAACAACTACAGGAGGAAAATCAGCCAAATACAAACAGGCCACTAGTCTACGAAGTCCATAGATCTGAGATTCTTGACACCTCCTATAGGAGCTGCCCTCCCCAACTGGAGTCATTGTTAGTCTCCTGTATTCTACAGTATCACTAGATGACAATGGATTTTCTATAGTCTGCTGAAAATAACATTCCCCGACTATCATTTATTTTCAGAAGTCTCACTGCCTTCATTATCCTCATTTAACCTATTTTGCTATATCTCATTCTTCCTTCTCTAGCACTCTCATGCTCTGAATAATCCCATTTTTTACTTAAAAACCCCTCATTTAGCCTTATCCCTCACTCTTAACTCTTTCCCTACCTAAAACCCCACTCCCTTTGCTAAGAACCTCTCCCCTTTCATTCCCTTCCCTTCTTTCATCAAAACAATGTAAAAAACTCATTTTTACATTGTTTTAAAAATAAAATTTATTCGATTCGGGACCCACTCTTTTAAATAAAACTCTGTTTATTTGAAATACCTGACCCCTTTATGTTTAAAACCCTCCCCTACTATAAAAACCTTTACCTATGCTTTCATATAACCCTGGCCCCCACTCTTTTATAAAGCACTTCTACTTTAAAATGTCCGGGCCCCACTCTGGTTTCTAACCTCACCACTTCGTTAAAACCCCGACCCCGGTCATATTTTAAAACCCTAACCCCAGTCGTATTTTAAACCCCGACCCCGTGTTATGTTAAAACCTCCACTCCACTTTACCCCTGGGCCCCACATCATTTAGCCCTCTATTTATTAAACCTTGACCACCGTCGAATCTTCGCCTCACAATCCAATGGCCACCGCACCATATCGCAATACCAAAAGCTTGAAGGTTAAAAACCTTTGGGGCTTGCGAAATGAGCGGTATTCGCACCCCTCTTTCCCTCCGCACGTCACCCCCTCCGTATTATCGCACACCCGCGAAAAATACCACCTCACCACTCTTGCCCTATGCGAAAATGACAACCCGCCTACCACGAAATCATTGACCCCCGTTCAAACATGTTTCGAAGCCCCGTATCACTGCAATAAGCCCCCAAGCCACCATGTAACCCTTGCGACATCTTTTGAAGACCTGGAAGGCCATAGCCAAGCGTAGAAAACCAAAAAAGCCTCCATTGCCCCGACTCTGTCCACAGTTTTCCCTGCTACCTACAGTCCAACATCGCTTTCCACCCTCCGAGATCATGTTTTTACTAATAATTTTTTTTAATGTGCTGGTGATCGATGTATAAGAAAATGCGATAAATCAATTTGCGTCCCAAAGTCCAAAAATGATTCAAACTAAGTTCTCTAGGTGAGGATCCAAGAGCTCGATTCATCCAAGGATTAGGAGTGCAAGATTAGATCAGAGGCAACAAGTGTTCTTCAAAGGACAGGGTAAAGAAAATGAAGAGAATTTTACAGTGGATGCGCAGATATGAAAGGCAAATGAAAAACACAGTGAAAAGACAGAGGAAAGGAAATCACGAAAAGATCAAAGATAAAAAAATTCAAAGGGTAGAGATAAAGGAAGAGATGAAAGTGACAAAAAATGCAGTAAAGGATTAAAAAGGATAATAAAGACATAGTTAAATATCAGGCAAAGATTAAAAGATGAAAGAAAAGGTGAAAGACATAGTGAAGACAAAAAGCAGATAAGAAAGGTTAAAGAGAAGATTTAAATAACAGAAGAAGCAGTAGAAGAAAAACATATAGAAGATACAGAAGAAGACAAATCAGAGTTAGAAGACAAATCAAGGTTTAAAGTCAAATAAGAAGATAAATCAACGAAGAAACAGAGCCAGGTGTCAAGCTCACTCAGCGATTACTTCTTCAAATCACTTTTGCCACCTACAACCTCATTTTTGCTTAAATAAAAGCAGCTACAGTTATTAAAGCAGTCAAAGATATTTTTAAGTAGCTTAAAAGTTATTGTAAAAGTTAAAGTTAAACCAAATAGTCAAAAATATCTTAAAGTTAGCTTAGCAGTTAATTAAAAATTATTATTACAACAAGTCAGTAGTGATATTCTGGCATTGAGCCTTGCATGGTCTCAAAGGTAAAGATTACATTTACTCTGTAATAACGATAGCCTGAAACCCTAGATTAGGATCACCTCCTCAATTGCAGTTAAATACTGCATGTATTGTTCATTATTATTGTTGGTTGTTGGTTGGTTGGTTGTTGGGTTGATTGTTAGGCTGGATTTTGAGCAAACTTTGAGTTGCAAAGATTATTGCACTGGAGCATTGTAATTGTCTTGGACATCAGTAATACAAGCACGTTCACAGGATTCTTGAGCTATGCTAATGGTGATGTTATCCCTCTTTGTCATTGTTTCTCCTCTATTTTGTAGAAATTTGAATAACTATTAAATTATTCACCGATATTATCCTGATCACACACTATTTGAGCTTCATGCATAATACATAATCTCTTCTACCATTGATCATTAATTGCGGAAATATAAACAATCGCATCCATAAACAATCACACATATAAACACAGTATTTATGGGAAATCTTAAAGCTGAAAACCCCCAACTATCTGCACATTATAATGATAGATATTTTGTAACAATCATTGTACAAACTCCTCACAAGCTCTTAGTACAATCTCCAATTGTTACACACTACACAAGCTCAGATCTAGCAAAACACATGCTCCAATCTGCTCCACCTGTTAGCCTGTCTCTACTGTGCAATCCAAGATGAATAATGGCCCAATCTGAGTTCGAATCCACCTGGTATGCACTGTGCAATCCTCATTGGCATCTCCATCAATGTGTGGTGCAAACTCATGCACCAGTATAGTCACAACTGATAGTACACTTGCTCTTTCACCTACCTCTCCACTGGTCTCCACTGAAACTGTCCATGCACTGAAGTTAACTGATGTATTATTTAGTTGATTTGTGAGTTAATAATTAGTGAATTAATTAATAATTAATTCACACCACTCTCACTAGTGTATCAATCAGTAAGACTAGATACAACTAGCTCAACTATGTTTAACTGAACACAACTCCATCAACTCCTCAATCAACTCCACCAAACTCTGTCACCTAAGTTCTAACTGAAGTCTCCATGCAATAGCTCCACTAAACCCTAGGAATAGCGTAATTCCTTCTGTCAGCTGCATGTGCCACATCTATGCACTTAACTGAAGTGCTCCAAGAGGATAAGATAATGTTTAGAGTCCAAATATTATTAAGAGCTAATAATATTCGACATATCTATTTTTAGACTGGCAATCTAAAAATAGATTCCGCCCAGTATATGTAAAAATAGAAGTCCATATATTTTTCCTGACTTGACCAACCATCCACAAATAGCATCCTGCAATTCATAGAACATGATCCATATGTCTAAAAATAGACATAGTCTAAAAATAGACTTTGCGCCAAAAATAGCCTGCGGGCCCACTTAGTGAAGGCGACTTCTTTTCACTAAGCTCATCATCTTGTTGCATTCTCAACATGTTTTCCATATTGTACATCATTTCTCTGATAATATAATAGAAATTTTAGATTAAGATATGTTGTTTGGGCACCTTAACTCTATCAGCTACTTTTATCTTTATGTTTTCTTCTGCAAGGTATGATTAAAGAATTCAGGGGTGTCCTGCTCTTTAGTTCCACTTAGCTTGTTGCCTTGAGGTTTACTTAGTAGAGTTTATTAAAAGAATTCAGGGGTGTCTTGCTCTTTGGTTTTGCTTAAACTGTTATCTTAAAGGCCTTCTTTGAAGTTTAGTTAAAGAATTTATGGGAGTCCTACTCTTTAATTTCACTGAACTGTTATCTTGAATGTTTTCTTTGTCTAAAAGTAATAGATAAAGAATTTAGGGGTGTCCTGCTCTTTAGGATTATTGGATTTTTGTCTTAAGGGTTTTATTAGTAAATTTTGATTAAAGAATTCAGGGGTGTCCTGCTCTTTAGTTTCTCTTAAACAATTATCTCAAAGGCTTTTCTTGTTGAAGTATAGTTAAAAGATTCTTAATTGCCCTTTAGTTTTACTGAATTCACAACTTGCTATCATTTCATATTTCATCTGACCTAAAAATATCCACTTGATAAAGTTAGCTTGCCCTATGAAAACCCTTGAAGAGTTGATGTACAATTAAAACATTTTATGACCCCATAGCCCAATGGATTAAGCTTCCAACAGTCTATTTGTTCAACCTACAATCAATCAATCAAACAAACAAACAAAACAATAATGAAATAATCTTTGAGTTCTGCCAAACTGGTTTCTTCTTTTCTTAGTTCCTGCATCGCCTGTACCATTGCGGAAATTCGAGGATTAGAAATAAAAGGCAATTCTATCCTCTTTCCCTTTTTATCAGAAGTAGGCACAGTAATGAAATACCCCCCTTTCTTATCTGAAAATATAAGGGATCCATGAGGTTCAACTGCTCCTAAAAATACATTCCCAAGTATACAGTCAACTGGAATATCACCTACTACAAACTTGAGTTTGATGCAGTGAGAATCAAAACACACAACAACTTTTGGAACTTCATAATCGAGGGTCTTATCTCCTAACCCTATGACTTTTCTAGTAGCAGTTACCCAGTACTTGGAAGGAACAACCTTTTGTAGAAATTTGAATAATAGCTGAATTATTCACCGAGATTATCCTAATTACACACTATTTAAGCTTCATGCATAATACATAACCTCTTCTACAATTGATCATCAATATGCGGAAATAGAAGCAGTCGCATGCGCACATTAAAACACAATCAAGCACACATATAACACAGTATGTAATGGGGAAAGCATACAGCTGAAAACCCCCAAATATCTGTATATTATAATGATAGAGAACATGTAACAATATATAGCACAAAGCTCTCACAGCTCTCAGCACTATCTCACATGCTACACACAAACTAGCACGGAAGATGAACAAGTCACAGGTTCAAATCTCCTCCACAAGTCTGCCTGCCTCTACTGCGCAATCCAAGATGAGAATGAATGAGATCCAAGTTCAAATCCCACTAGCTTATATTGTGCAATCCTCATTGGCAATCTCAATCAATGTGTGTGCAAATCTCATGCACAAGTATAGTCACAACTGATAGTCACACTCACCCTTTCACCCACCTCTAACACTGGTCTCCTGTGAACTGTCCATGCATTGCAGTTAACTGATGTATTCTTCAGTTGATTTATGAGTTAATAATTAGTGAATTAATTAATAATTAATTCACACCACTCATCACTAGTGTATTTTCCAGTTAGACTAAATACAACTAGTTCAACTAAGTTAAACCGAACACAACTCCACCAACTGTCTCATCAACTGCACCAAACTCTACCACATGAGTTCTAACTGAAGTCAACCATGCAATAGCTCAACCAAACCCTAGGAAAAGTGTATTTCCTTCTTTCAACTGCATGTGCCACATCCAAGCATCAAACTGAAGTGCTCCAAGAGGATAAGATAATGTTTATAGTCTAAATATTATAAAGGGTTAATAATATTCGACTGTTCTATTTTTAGCCCGGCAGTCTAAAAATAGATTCCGCCCAATGTCTAAAAATAGAGGTCCATCTATTTTTACCAACTCGACCAATCATCCATAAATAGCATCCTGCAACTCATAGACCATGATCGACATGTCTAAAAATAGACTTTGCGACAAAAAGATCACTTGTGTGGTCCCCACCTAGTTTTGGTGATCACTTTCCAACTAGGATCAGGAAAGATGTTTCAGGATGCCTCCTTCACTGTTTCTTGTTTCCATCTTCAACACTCCCTCTCAACAAGAAAGGACTGTCTTTTCATGCGACATGCAACTCCATGCATTCGCCCTGCAACCTTCACAAGCGCCATGCAACTCCATGCATCTGCTCTGCAACTCCTCTGAAACTGAATAGGCTCCAAACAACTCAATCAATCTGATGCATCTATAAAAGTCTTCAACCTCTGCTTAGCTACTGTACATGTCTTTAGGAACCACTGTGCTATTGAACTCTTGCACCCATGCACTCTTGCACTTGCTGTCAACTCTGATCCGCGCTCCAGTATCCGACACTGTCACTTTGATCTGCCTGCATCGATCCAACTGATCATGCTACTGCTGCGCTGTGGGCACCTCGTAGCCAGGTTCAATTCATGAGATCCACACCATCTCAATGAATCCTGGCCAGAAATATCCTCTTAGGATTATTCATGCATGTCGCCCCACCTCTCACCTGGTGGTATAGCTGCATGCACTCCCTCTTCCCATCTGGCACGAAATTTCTCTGCATGAGTGGTTGCTCCCACTCCATGATCCTCATCTTGTGGTTGCTCCACATCCCAAGGTTCACTCTTACCTGCATGCAAAACTTGCTCCCTCTCAAGCATCAATTGCATGTCTTTCTTGCACTTCCCAAAAATAGGAAGCTCCATAGACATCCCGTCTACTTCAAGTCTATAGATATTCTTTGCTCGAATCCCAACCTTCTTGACTTGTCCTGTTGCCTTGTGCCGAAGGAAAAATTTTCCTTCACTGAAGACAACTTCATACCCTTTATCCTCTAACATTGCGACTGAGATCAAATTCTTCTTTAAACCTGGAACGTGCACTACATCTTGTAAAAGAATGAGTTTACCTGAATCCCTCTTAAATGTTATGGTACCAATGCCGGTCGCATTGTATCGTCCATTTTCGCCCAACTCAACATGCAACTGGAGATCTTTCTCCACCAAGTCACTAGAAAGATTCACATCTCCCGTCATGTGAAAGGAAGCGCCACTGTCAAAATACCACCCCGATCCCAATGCACTAGACACCATGCATGCGATCAATGAGAAGTCCACCTCAAATTGCGAGGCAAGAGCCTCACTAGCTGCAGCTCCAGAAGCCTGCTTGTTCTTCTTCTTCTGTGGACAATTCGTGGCGTAATGTCCATGATCGTGACAGTGAAAACACTTCACTTTGGACATGTCACGCTCTTTACCATCCACACCGGATTGATAAGCTTTCTTCTTGCCCTTCCCCTTCCTTGCTTTGGCAGCCAAAGCGCAATCTTCTTCATCAGATGCCTTTGATGAAGATCCATCCTTGGTACTCCGCCTTATCTCCTCTTGCACAAGATCCGACCAAAGTCGCTCCCATCCTAGAAATTTCTCCCGACCATTGACAGAGTCCTCATAGGAATGCCAAATCTTCGGAAGACCAAGGAGAGCCAAGCTCACCAAGTCCTCATCATCCACACTAACTCCTACACTCCCAAGCTCATCCCTGCAATGGACAAACTTTTTCAAGTATACCGAAATAGTGTCATTCTTCTCCATATTTTTTTCCTGAGTTTATCCTTGAGCGCCAACTTCCTCTGGTCACTCTTGCTTTGGAATAAATCTGTCAAGGCTTTCCACATCAAAAATGGAGAAGCCTTACCATGCAGGCTAGATACTATGTGATCCTTCACACCCTCCAACAGAATCCTTTGACACCCTGCTGTCTTCTTTTGCCAAGCCTCAACTTGAGCAGCATCAGTAGGCTTTGGAACTTCAGCATCTATGAACTCCTTCAGCCCGTTATCATCTAACATTGCCTCCATCCTATCTCTCCATGCAATATAATTCGAGCTGCCTTCAAGAGCATACTCCAATCGCAATCCGTTGAAAGACATTTCAACTCCGACACCAAGAAAACACTGCTGCAAATTCGAATTCCACCAGCTCAAAAATCAACCGCTTCTGGATCTGCAAGAACAAATTATTTCTAGCACAGAGATTGACTGTAGGGGCATTTACTGGATATATCACCTTTCAAAGAAAGGATGGATCCAGAGGCTACTTGGCCCGCTTACAGACTCTGTCTACCGAAATAAATTGTAATCACTGTAATAGATCCGATGATCAATTCTCCCTCTGATACCATGTATAAATTTGAATAATAGCTAAATTATTCACCAAGATTATCCTGATTACACACTATTTAAGCTTCAAGCATAATACATAACCTCTTCTACAATTGATCATCAATATGCGGAAATAGAAGAAGTCGCATACGCACATTAAAACACAATCAAGCACACATATAACACAGTATGTAATGGGGAAAGCATACAGCTGAAAACCCCCAACTATCTATATATTATAATGATATAGAACATGTAACAATAGATAGCACAAAGCTCTCACAGCTCTCAACACTATCTCACATGCTACACACAAACTAGCACGAAAGATGAACAAGTCACAGGTTCAAATCTCCTCCACAAGTCTGCCTGCCTCTACTGCACAATCCAAGATGAGAATGAATGAGATCCAAGTTCAAATCCCACTAGCTTATACTACACAATCCTCATTGGAAATCTCAATCAATGTGTGTGCAAATCTCATGCACAAGTATAGTCACAACTGATAGTCACACTCACCCTTTCACCCACCTCTAACACTGGTCTCCACTGAACTGTCCATGCATTTCAGTTAACTGATGTATTCTTCAGTTGATTTATGAGTTAATAATTAGTGAATTAATTAATAATTAATTCACACCACTCATCACTAGTGTATTTTCTAGTTAGACTAAATACAACTAGTTCAACTAAGTTAAACCGAACACAACTCCACCAACTGTCTCATCAACTCCACCAAACTATGCCACATGAGTTCTAACTGAAGTCAACCACGCAATAGCTCAACCAAACCCTAGGAAAATTGTATTTCCTTCCGTCAGCTGCATGTGCCACATCCAAGCATCAAACTGAAGTGCTCCAAGAGGATAAGATAATGTTTATAGTCTAAATATTATTAAGGGTTAATAATATTCGACTGTTCTATTTTTAGCCCGACAGTCTAAAAATAGATTCCGCCCAATGTCTGAAAATAGAGGTCCATATATTTTTACCAACTCGACCAATCATCCATAAATAGCATCCTGCAACTCATAGACCATGATCGACATGTCTAAAAATAGACATAGTCTAAAAATAGACTTTGCGACAAAAAAATCACTTGTGTGGTCCCCATCTAGTTTTGGTGATCACTTTCCAACTAGGATTAGGAAAGATGTTTCAGGATGCCTCCTTCACTGTTTCTTGTTGCCATCTTCAACACCTTTTTAGAAAATATATTAGCATCTGCACCTGGATCTAATAATGATGTTAAAGAAAACATTTCTCCTTTAACACATACATTAATCTTCACATGGTGCTGCTGATACTGAATAGCAAGCACTTGCATTTCTCTAAATCCCAAATGGGGATCAGGTCTTCCTTTAGCTATTTCAACATCAGATGATTTTGCAGAGGATGTATGTAAATTATAATTTGTTTTTCTACCTGAAACAAGAGGTGTTTCTACATGTTTTGCTTTTTCAAGTTGTGTAACTTGTAATTTCAGGAATGTATCTCCTTACTCACCTCCCCCAAAGTGAGTGCACGAACTTTTCCAGAATTTTTCTGACGGAGATACGATTTGGTATTCTTGTCATAAGAAGCATAAAAAAAAATAGGCTTATTACCAGCGCGAGTACTGGAGGAACCAGTGCCATGCTACATATAAGTCTTTAGCAGCTCAGCTTTCAAATCACTTTCATCCATGGATCTTATCTGGGAAAATACTTTGAGATCATCTTCATCAGTCCGAGCCATCAAAACTTTTAATTTTCCTGAAAATTCTTCTGGAAGAGAGTCATCAGATGAGAAATTTGATTCAGTATCAGAACAATCACAGTTACAGTTTTCTGAATCATAACATTGGCAATAAGCATTGACTTCTTCAGTAGAAGATGAAGAGGATTCAGTCTCTAAGGTGGAAGAAGAGACTTCTTCAGCTTGCTGAATAGCAAGTCTGTTACAATCTTCTATCTTGTGGAAAGAGGAGCCACATCTAGCACATTTAGGTTCAATTTTGACAGAAGAAGTACTGGCCCTATTTTGTGGCTGGGATTTTTTGCCATGATTTCTTTTGGACTCAAGGGTAGTAGGAAACATATTGGAAGTATGTCTTGGTTGACCACATAACCAACAGACAACACTTTTCATTCTTTCTAATTTATGAGCTTTTGGATGAATATCAGCAGGCTCATAATAATGTGTCTTTGGGATATATTTGTAATACCCCTGTTTCCCTTTTGATGGCCTCCTTGCTGGCTTGGAGGACCTGAGTTCATTCCTTTTCTTTGAAATCAAATGATATGTAGAGGCTCGGGATCTTCTTTGAGCCTTCTTAGCTTTATTTTTGGATTTTCTGCGAGTAACTAAAGGATCATCTATGGTTATACCATATTTATTGCAGAAAGAATTTGTACTAGGAAGTCTATTCAACTTGTCTATAGACTTGGTCATCTTGGAACTGGTACATAAAGTTATCAAAACTTTAGTAATGATAGAATATATTTCTCCCCACAAATATACTTCAAGAGGCAAGGGGAAAACTTCTTGCAGCTTTAGAATATCAACAAATTTGAATGGTAAAGTTGCCAAATAAACTTGTTTCCATAATATATTTTTTGGATCTTTAACCAGGAATATTCTCTGTGGAAATCTTCATACTGGTTAATATTGCGACACTTCAGATTCATCAAATTCAACTCATTTTTATCTGAAAGTGTGACATCAGCACCACAAAAGTGCTCTTGGATCATAACAGTCAATGCACAAATCATATTGTTAATTGGTGTGCCATCTGAATGGAGTTCAATATCTCCATTCTTGTCTTTTACCACTTCTTTCTCCATCTTATTAATCATAGCTGGAGATGACTCCAACTCCCACCATCTGGCTAATGTTCCTGTAAAACACTGAATCAAAGTTTTACAGGATTCCACTTCTGTCTTTCCTGCAACACACATAAGCTTATACTCTGTAATCATCTAATCTAACATCTGTCTAATTTGGGCTGTAGACAAATTATCCAGGTTCCACTCTTTGTGACTGCTGTCAAAAAATGTTTCTCTAGGTGGAATTTTTCCAACACCAATTAGATTAGGAGCAGGATGTCTGGTGAACTGGGGTTCAAGTGGTTCATACACAGGGGGTACCTGGGTTTATGAATCAGACTCATGAGAGAGAGAAGCAATGCTAATATTTTCTTAGCTGGGCAATTCAAGCTTAGATTGCTGAGAAGGTTTGTCAGCTTCTTGAGGGAATAAATGGGGAAACTTAGAGATTGGGCTTTCACTAAGTTCAGGAGTATGAATAGATTTTCCCTTGTGTAAAAATGAAGCTAGAATAGGCTTATCTATATTTTTTAGATTCATCTTGTCAACTTTATCAGACAGATTTGAAATCAAATGCCGAGTAGAGATAGACTGTTCTATATACAATTCTCTACTTCATCAATCTTCTTTAAGGATTCTAAAGAATAATCTTTTGCAACAGAAGCATTATACTGTACAGAATTTAAAGAATTATTTACATCATTGATAGAGACTTGGACTCTATCGATCTGATATTTTACTATGGTAGCCTTTGCAACATTTCTGTCTAGACCAGTAAGTGCAGTGTTAGTCCAGTTTAATTGCTCACTGGTTTTTTGGACTTTTCCCTCAACCCCTATTGCTGAATCATCCTTTTGTATTAAAGGATAGGCTTTGGTAGAAATTTTCCCTTGTCCTAGGACAATACCTTTAAAGGGTGGAAAAGTAGAAGATCTTTAAACCTTGCTACCATCAATGGTTGTCCATGAATGAGAGAAGGAAGAAGCAGAATCAGTCATCAAAACAACTTCTGATTCTTTAGCCTTTTTCCAGGAATAAAAATAAATCCACATTTTCTTTTTCTCCATATATTCTTTCCATTCATTGGCTAATTTTATTTTTTCCTCTGGAGCATGTGTTAAGCCAAACTAATCAACCTGAGGATGGGTATAAATATCCCAATTAAGCATTTGCTTCATCCATTTAACAGGGATCTGATGTTTGGAACATCCATCCATCAAAGTATAAAACTTATGAATTTTTGGGACTAATGGTTTCTTACAGTCTACTGGTAGATCTTTAAATCTACACTCTGGGATCAATTTATCTTTTTCTTCAAGATAGCCAAGTCCATACTTAGGGCTATTTGCAGGCCTCATATTTGTGAAAATAGAAGTTAACCGAGGGTCTTCTTCTTCTAGAGTAGGCACCAGATGCATCATGAGAACGTGTTCATTTTCATGTGGGAATGGAATATCTGAACACTTAGGATTAGGACATGGATTGACAGAAGTAGAAGGAGGAGCTTCACCAGTCCTAGAGTTATGGTTCTCATGTATCACAAGGTATGCAAGATGACTCAAGTTAACTTGTTGTTGACATTGTGGACAAGAGACTTGCAATGGCTGGAAATTTACCAACTGAGCAAATTCAAATAAACTAATATGTTTACAGGAAGAATTTACAAGACTAGAACATGCAGTATCTGAACAATCCAGATGTATATACAATGGATATTTTTTACAAACTTCTTCAATCCGACGCCTGTCAATAGTAGATCTATGGGGAAAAGACAAAGTAGTTGTGGATTGATTTTCTGTAATGCTAGCAGAAGTTATGTTTCAGGCAGAGATGGGTCTTGGATTTGAGACTACCCAGTGTTCCAGAAAAGTAAGGTCTTCCCACTTTATGGCTTGGTGTTCGACCTTTTGATTTTTCGGATCTGTTATGACAACGACACTGACTTTTGAATCTCTGCTTGGGGCATGGAGGACTGTAGGATAGAGAGTACTGGTGTGACAAAAACAACCTCTAGTTTTTATGGCGATATTATTCCTTTTTCTTTTCATGTCAAATCCAGAGGTTTGGATTTGAAGCTGTAAAATATCGACCAATGTTTCATCATAAACATAAACAGGGAAGTTAGGGTAACAGTCAAACCAGACTGGACCATTAGACAAGGGAGCAACAATTCCTCCTATTAGGGAATCTGTATATTTGTTGTGGGTTAGGTCACGGACAGTGGCTAACACATATGTATCTAAACCAGCATGAGTTAATGCATGGATTCCCACTCTTATGCATCCTAGATGCAAATACTTTGTCCCCAATTTACTGGCTTCTGCTTGAAGCTTCTTTGGATCTAACAATGGAATACTTTGTACACAGTCAGAATTTTCTTCTATTGAACCTATGGATTCTTTTATGGTTATTCTGGTTGCAACTTTAAGATGCCAGACACCAAGATCTGCATAGATTTATGATGCATTGATCTTGGGTAGAACCCATTTAGCAGAAGGCTCTGCTTCTTCATACAAAAGTTCTGACTGATTTAAGACTCTAGTAGAAGAACTAGCAAACATATCTCTGAGAGGGTCTTGTTCAGCTTTATCCTTCTCTTCTAACTCACGGAAGGAAACTGAATTTCTATATGAGTCCATTATATCTTCAGAAATAAAGAGAGTATTTTTAGTGTACTGACCTGTTCACGAACCAGATCACACTCTTCTAGTCAGCGACTAGACTTCTGGCTCTGATACCAATTTTACGCAGAGGCTTCTTTTGCAAGCTTGCACTGCAACAGCTAGACTAGCTGGCTGGCCTTACTGAGTCTCTCCTTGTCTTTCTTCCTTTAGAATTCCTTATGTGCACCCATACACAAACCTACTTTCTCTTTCACGCTCTCGCGGCCTTAACACGACATTCCTTCGCCTTCAACAGCCTTGGCGTCCCTTCGAGATTTGGTGAACCTCTGGCGAACTTTCAATGAATTTAAAGGAGACAATACTACCTAGGCATTTAATGATTACCCGATATCCGTAAGGTGAATACCAACAACATTTTTTAAATTGAAATCATTGCAACCTTGCATATTTTTATGTTTATATTCAAGGTATTAAACCCAATTAATTAAATGCCTAAAAAAAATGGTATTACTAGTGTAAAAATTGTATTATTTGTATATTTTGATTTTAATAAAATAGCAAGTGTGCAATTTTTTTTTCCTTGTGGAAAAATATATTCCACTTTCTTTCTACCTGTCATCCATATAATATAAAGTTGATTTCACCTGCGGTAACTTTGAAGATCCGCTTGCCAAGTTAAAGGTCTGTTGCTGTGGCCTTGTTTTCCTCCTTGAGAAACGCCACTCTGTAGAGTAGTTGAAGCGGTATACAGGATTATCGTTTAATATGTCTTGCAAGAATTTGACAGGGAGGATCTCAAGTGAGTCTACCAATTTCATATAATGAAAAAACTCGCAACTTAATTACAAACGGCTGCAAGCGTTATATATATATGTGTGTGTGTGTGTGTGTGTTTTTTTCCTTTCTAGATTTAATTAATTCAATGTCATCAATATTATGTATAAATGGGACAAATGGGCAACACACACAAATTAGCAACTTCTAATTTATTGGGAAATCAAGAAAAGGCACGCTTTTTCTTTGAAAACATTTAAGAATAGAAAAGAGAGAAACATCTAAAAATCGAGGAAAGAAGAAAACATCTTAATGTATTTGATTTATTTAATACTGCATTTGATTTTATGAAAATATCTTTTATAATTAAAAAATGAAAAATAAGAAGAAAGATTGCATTGTTTTATAAAATTTTCATCTCTCCCTCATAATAAAGATTGTGGTATTGGAATGGAGACCGAGGAAGGAAGTACGACACGATCTTTCGAAGACTTATCTTCTTTAGGAGTGAAACACTTCAAAACTTTGTTCAAAGCCCCTGCGGAGGCATCTATAGCTGAAGTGATCAGGGTTGCTCATTTTTTCCCCAGATATATTGATGAAGAAGGGAATGATAGCATTATGGAGCTTGTCTCAAAAGAGGAGGTGGAGGGTATCCTCAAGGCAATGTAGAAGGACAAGAACCTAGGGTCGGATGGTTGGACGGTGGAGTTTTTCCAACATTTTTTTGAAAAATTGGGAGATGATCTTCTTGCAGTAGTTGAAGATTTGAGATGCATGTGAACCATCTATCAACCTTTCAGCTCCATTTTCCTCACCCTCATCCCCAAGAAGGAGGATCTGAAATCCTTCGATGATTTCAAACCTATCTCTCTTTGCTCGTGCATATATAAAATCATTGCAAAAGTGATAGCTACTTGCCTAAAACCTTTTCTCTCTCATAATATCTCCTTGGAATAGTTTGGCTTCCTAGATGGAAGACAAATTCACGAGGCCGTTGGGGTGGCTCAGGAGACCATCCATAGCCTGAAAAGAAGTTGAAAAAAAGGAGCAATTGTAAAAATAGACCTTTCCAAGGTGTATGACATAATCAGTTGGATGTATCTTCGACTTCTCCTGACCAATCTTGGTTTCAAGATTGAATTCATCAACTAGGAAATAGGGTGCATAACATCTACCAATATTGCCATTCTGATCAATGGGGCTGCTACCAACTTTTTTCATGTTCAAAGAGGCCTTCGTCAGGGATACCCTCAATCTCCCCTCCTCTTCCTATTGGCTGCGGAAGGGCTTAGTCTGATGATTCATGATGTGAAAAGAAGGGGGGAGTTGAAAGGCAATGAGGTGGTTGTCAACCTCTTCATAACTCATCTGATTTTTGTGGATGATATTCTCCTCTTCAGTAACGGATGCATAGAATAATTTCGATGGATAAAATAGGTGTTGAACCTCTTCTTAAAGGCTACGGGCTTAAGTATAAACAGTCAGAAATTCTCAATTACCACGGAAGGCCTTTCCCGAGCAGAAGTGGGCAGAATCTCTAAAGTGCTGCCATTTGAATTTAAGGCCCTCCATGACATCTTCAAATACCTGGGCTTCCAACTAAAGCCGGATTCTTATCACATTCAGGATTGGCACTGGCTTGTGTCAAAACTTGAGTCAAGGATGAAGCATTGGATTTTTAAATGGCTCTCTCGAGCGGGGAGGCTAGTGCTAATTAAATCCGTAGCCATGGCCATTCCGGTGTACTGGGCTTCCCTTTCTTGGGTGCCAAAAAGTATTCTTTCATCTATCAACAAAATCTGCAGTAGGTTTTTATGGTCAGGTTCAAAGGTAGAACACATAATGCCATGGGTGGCATGGGAGAAAATAGTGCGACCGAAGGCCAGGGGAGGGTGGGGAATCAAGGAGCTCCCCTCTTTCACCACCTCCTTGACTGCAAATTTGGGTTGGGGACTCATTACTATGGAAAACCTTTGGTCGACAGTTATAAGAAGGAAATACATCGACCCAATGCCAATAAACGAATGGCTGCGCCTGCCCAATAAGAAATTGAAAAATGCTTCGATTTTCTAGAAAGAAATGCTAGCATTGGTCAATATTATAGAACAAGGATTGGCTTGGCATGTTGGGGATGGTACACAGGTAAGGCTCGATCGTGATCCATGGGTGGGGTGCACTGGGGGCTATTCCCTCTCTAGAGATTTAATTGTGTAGCTTGAACAAAGGGGTTTCAGAACTCTGAGCAATATTGCGCAGCAAGGTCAGACAACTAGGTGGGGACAAACATAGATGACAGGAGAGGCCCTTCAGCTTGAAGACAGGTGGACAGAGGAGTGGCAGGGCTTCATCAGTGAGCTTCAAAGATCAAATTTCAGAATCCAACAGAGGCCGAATGAGCTCAGATGGGTTCACTCCCCAACGGGTCTGTACACCCCAAAATTCGGCTACAAATGGTTAATGTCTCAGAAGGGATGGGGGGAGATGGAGTGGTGGTTCAAATCGTTATGGGAGCTAAAGGGCTTGGCGAAATCAAAACTATTCTTTTGGTGCATTCTACAGAATAAAGTTCCCTCCTGGGATTTACTTCAACGGAGGGGAAATATTGGTCCTAGTTAGTGCTCCCTGTGCAAGTCTAGCCATGAGTCAGTTCACCCCCTTTTTCTTACTTGTACATATAATATCAGTCTTTGGATCAAAACTTTGAGGCTACTCAAGATTACGCAAAAATGGGAAGGTCAAGTTGTTTCGGAGGCATGGCAGAGATGGTGGCAGGATTCTCCAAATGACAGGGTGAGGAACATCCCACTCATTGTTGCCTGGGGAACCTGGATTGTGAGGAATCATGTCATCTTTCAAGATGTACTTTTTCCCATTAATCTACTAGCTGCAGAAGGGGCATCTATATATGAATATATATAATCCCAACGGAGTCCCAACAAGCCAGAGTCATTCAAGAGGAAGTTATTAGGGGTAACATCCCGTGGGCATATTTTGATGGGGCATCTGATCCTCAAAATAGATGTGGAGTTTTCCTAACCATTCATTTTCCATCAGGGAAAGTTTTCAAAGCTTCGGTGCCTTGGACAGGGAACAAATAACTTCGTAGAACTAAAAGCACTTCATCTCCTACTTTATTGGCTCTCCTCTCTTGAGATGAGAGAAGCCCAGATTTTTGGAGACTATTTGAACATCATAAAATGGTTTAATGGTTCCCAAAGATGCCTAAATCTCATTTTGTCTCCTTTATTAGATGAGGTGCTGCTTTTAAAATCCTATTCTAATCATATCGCTGCTTGTCACATTTATAGGGAACAAAACAGTGAAGCAGGCCTCCTATCTAAGGAGGGTGTTCAGCAAGATTTGGGGCATTGGGTAGCATCAGAGGTCGATGGAGGACTGGGCTGAATCATCGAACAACCTCCATTTGCCCGCTAGTTCCAGTTTTCCTATTTTCTTTTACTTATTTTTCTTCAGATTAGCATGGAACTGTCCATAATTGTTGGTGACTATATACTTTTTGTCTAGTTTCACTCCAGCACTAAATCATGTTATGAAAACTTCTTTGTCTCTGTTTCGGATTGTTTTCCTCTTAAGAGGAGATCCGAGAGACGATTTTTTCCTCTTTTTCTGTACTGTGTGACTGTAGACTCAAAAATTTGGATCCGTGTTTACCACCCAGGTTATGCTTTTTTATGGAACGTATAGAAATGGGTCTGTTTTCCACCCCTGTTTAGGGCGTTTATTTCCTAATACTAGGGAAGCCTAGGGGTTGGAAGAAGACGTATCTCTTATTTTTTTAATAGGGTTGGGAGGATTGATCTTTCTTCCTCCTAATCAGCTGCAACTCCATCTTTCTTCCTTTCCAAAAAGGGGGAAAAATTTAGTTCATTGAATGCTATGTGCATATACTATGTAACTTTCTTTATACTCAATAGATGGTTCGATTTTTTCTTTGGAAAAAAAAAAAGATTGTGGTATTATTTTCAGAGCTACTGTGTTATTCTTTTTTCGTGCCTCTATCCTGTTATGTGATTCTCTGCATTAGTTTTTTAGATCTACAAGTAGATCAATTTGTATCAGAGCATAAGATCTTGGAAGCCATCCACCTATTCAAAGGATTTTTTTTTTTTAGGGTCATACATTTCAATCCATTCGGTGGATGAAAATCATGCCGCCCCGTCAAAATCCCTCCATTATAGATTCGCCAGTAAATGATTTAGCTAGGGATCTTCAAGAGCTAATTATGCTGCAGCAACAATGACGTCCTCCAGGGAAAATGTAGCTTGATACACGCTTTCAACTAACCAAATACTCAGGTCAAATGAATGGTGAGGTTGTTGATTCTTGGCTCCCCGGCCTCTCCAACTATCTCAAAACCTGTCCAATGATGGAAGAGGAGATAAAAATTAAAAATGCCAATCTACAATTGGAAGGCCTAGCACAAACATGGTGGGATACTCATCTTGAGAATATGTCCTTGGTTTTCGAACTTGGAGAACCAGCGGAGACCAGATCGACACTTATCACATCTCGAAATCTCTTTTGATAAGCCTTACGAGAACGCTTCTATCCTCTAGGATATATACAAAATCTCCTTGCCAAATGGTTACAACTTCGACAACTACCCAATTAATTAGAGCAAGCTTAAATTTATGTCTTCTACAACTTGCACATTCAACTCCATATATACGATCCAGAAGAGGTACTAATTATCAAATTTAAATATGGTTTTCTAATGTTTTTTCGACGCAAAGTTGAGTTTTTTGATAATGCTTCATTAGACAAGGCCTTTATCCGAGCCCTGGTTGTGTAACCTCAAGCCATAAATGGTCCATCTTCCTCTGGTTCTTCTAATGTCACCTCTGCCTCATCCCCAACACCTCACAATACCCCTTGGTGTACATTTCATAAGTCCAACTCACATGCTTTTGTTGATTGTCAAGTACTGAAAAATATATGCCCTCACAAGACTCTTTTTACAAAGGTCAAACAATCAAATGTCACTACCCCACTTCTAGATGTTTCTCTCAAAAATCCTATAGAAGTGGACCCCTCTCTCATCCTGATGACTGCTAATGTTGCAAACACCTTTGTTTACCCATAATTGTCAAATCAAATTGTGAGTTTTCCATGCTTATTCTTAACAATAGGAGTCAAGAGAGTATTGTGGGAGAGGACTTCGTTGAATGCCTTTGCCTTCTCACCACTCCTCACCCACACCCGTATCAGTTTGGTTGGATCCAAAAGGACGATCCTCGTCTTACCATATCCGAATGTTGTGTTGTCACCTTTGCTATTGGACCTTTCCATGATACTATGGTATGTGATGTTTTTCCTCTCGATTATGTTGATTTATTGCTAGCATTCCATATAAAGAGGCTTGACATGTTTTTTATCATGCTACAGATCACCAATAACACTTGCAGCACGATGGGCGCACCTATGTGCTCACATCCTCAGCTAGCACATCAACCCAACCTTCTATTGTCAAAGCTCCCATTATGAGATTCAATTTAAGCCAAGGTGTTTCTTTGTGCTTGGTTCGCCCTGTCAAGTCACAACCTCACCAATCTAGTCCCTCCTACAATGGCTCCTCTACTCCACGAATTTGCAGATGTCTTCACCCAACCCACAAGGCTTCCTCTAGCACGCTCTGTTGAACACCGCATCAATCTTATACCTGGTGCTTCCTTACCCAATACCCCATCTTATCGCCTTGCTCCTCGAGAGGCAACTAAGATAGAACGCCAAATTGAAGAATTGTTGACATTCGGTCATATTCATATTTCATCATTTCCATGTGCATCTCCAGCTTTTATTATTCCCAAAAGGATACTTTTGAATGGTGCCTTGTGACAGACTATCGAGCCCTTAATAAAGCCACTATTAAAAACCGCTACCCCCTTCCCCGCATTGAGGATTTGTTGGACCACTTACATGAGGCTTGTTTCTTCACAAAGATGGATTTAACTGCAGCTACCATCAAGTTCGCATGCATGCAATCGACACATAGAAAACTTCTTTTAAAACAAATTTTGGGCTATTTGAATGGTTGGTCATTCCATTTGGATTTACCAATGCACCGAACACCTTTCTGTGATTCATTAATGATGTTTTCAGGGCACCATACTTGAGTTATTGCAAGCACATCACCTTCAGGTCAAAGAAAATAAATCCTATTTTGGACAAACATCAGTTCAATATTTGGGATTTATTATTGACAACACAGGGGTTCACCCAGATCCCTCTTGTGTAAAAGCTTTGGCGCAATGGCCAACCTCTTCCAATGCACATGACCTCAAGAGCTTCATGGGAGGTATTAATTTCTACAGAAAATTTGTCTCTCATTTCTCACAGTTGGCTCGCCCTTTGCACCAGTTGTATCATCAAGCAAAGTTTATTTGGGATGTCAAATCTGAGCGATAGTTTTCTCAACTCAAGAAAGCCTTATGTTGTGCCCGTGTTCTTCATTTTCCATATATGAATCAACCATTTAAGATGGAAACTGATGCCTCTCAATTCGCCATTGGATTTGTTCTTAAACAGGGAGGCCACCCTGTGGCATACCATTCTGAGGCACTTGTGGATGCTAAGCTCATGTACAACACCTATGACAAGGAATTCTACAGTTTAGTGCAAGCTTTGAAGTAGTGGCACCATTACATTCTTGGCAAATAGACCATCCTCCATACAGATCATCATCGACTAATATTCATCAACTCACAACACAAGATTCAAGAGCAATGCCATTTAAAGTGGCCTGCTTACATTCAAAAATTCCATCTGGTGTTAAATATAAGAAGGGGACAAGTAATAAAATGGATGATTTGTTAAGCCGACCACCTACTCAAGTCCTACACATTATAGAGGTGCGTTGTGCTGCATCTTAAAATGAGGGTGAGGAAGAGGAAGTGCAGATGTGTGAAATCTGCTGTTGTAATCTCCTGTTGAATAATAAGAAAGCCGATACCTCTGTTTGGTGGATGTAGCCCAAATTGGTTGGGTAAACCACGTTAAATGATGTCTCCATTTTTATGTTGTGTGTGAATTTATTTAAAGCTTTCCGCTGTGTTAATTCGTACAATTGGTATCGAGTTTACAAAACCAAAGTTTTCACCTATTTTTTAATTAAAACGAAATATAATGTTCTAAAAATTAAAACATTATATTAATTAATTAACAAATTAATTAATTAATTTGTTCATTAATTAATTAATTAAATAATATTTATATTTTTAAAATATCAAATATTTTTTAATAAATATATAAAATTATGTTTTATTATATTTTCAGAATTTAGGCTTCTAAATTATATTTTATTATATTTTCAGAGTTTAGGCTCTTGTGATCCATTTTAAATATTTAAATTTTTTTTTTGGTATAATATATATATATATATATATATTAATTATTATATTTTTAGAATTTAGGATCTTATGATCCATCATAAATATTTAAAATTTTATTTGGTAATAATCACATGTAAAAGAACACTACCAATACATTTGGAACCAATCAAACTTAATAATAAACCACACTTATAGTTCTAAACACCTAGAAAGTGTTCTTTCACACATAACTATTACCAAAAAAAATCTAAATATTTTTTTATATTTTTATATTTTTATTATTTTAAATATTATTATATAGTTTCAAAAACATAGGTGAGAGGACGCAATCACAATCTTGTTGTACTATCGCAGGTATGTCATCTCATAATCTTGTCCAACATATGTCTTGCTTCCTAGGCATTTCTACTTAATAACTATTCAATATTTAATTAAATTAAATTTTATGTATTTTGTGAATTTTATATTATATTAATCTTTTTCAATTTAAATATATAATATTATTATTTTTTGAGTTAAAATGGAAAAATCTTTTTTTTTTAAGTATTTATTAATATTTGATTTTCAATTAGTTTTTAAATTTTTAATAACTAATTTTTAATTAAATTAAAATTTTGAAGGTTGAACGTTTTCACAGTCAGATACATAATGTTTATTAGAGATTTTGTAATTCTGTGAAATATGATTGAAGGGTTCAGGGTTCGACATTTCGGGTGAACACTTCACTCATCTTCAGGAGGAGGAAGCGAAGCTGAGCGTAAGATAGGAAGATACATAATGTAGATTAGAGCTTCTGGAATCCTGTATAATATGATTGAAGGGCTGGACGTTTCGAGTGAACACTTCACCCATCTTCAGAAGGAGGAAGCTGAGCTTAAGATAGGAAGAGTGCAGACGCCAAAGTATTTAACATCTACCAGTATTTCCATTCTGACCAATGGGGCTGCTACTAACTTTTTTCATGTTCAAAGTGGCCTTCGTCAGGGATGCCCTCTATCTCCCCTCCTCTTCCTACTGGCTGTGGAAGGGCTTAGTCTAATGATTCATGATGCGAAGAGAAGGGGAGAGTTGAAAGGCATTGAGGTGGTTGTCAACCTCTTCATAACTCATCTTCTTTTTGTGGATGATATTCTCCTCTTCAGTAGCGGATGCATAGAATACTTTTGATGGATAAAAGAGATGCTGGACCTCTTCTCAAAGGCTACGGGCTTAAGTATAAATAGACATAAATCCTCAATTACCACATAAGGCCTTTCCCGAGAAGAAGTGGGCAAAATCTCTAAAGTGTTGCCATTTAAAGTTAAGGCCCTCCATGACATCTTCAAATACCTGGGCTTCCAACTAAAGCTAGATTCTTATCACATTCAGGATTGGCACTGGCTTGTCGCAAAAATTGAGTGAAGGATGAAGCATTGGAGTTTTAAATGGCTCTCTCGAGCAGGGAGGATAGTGTTGATTAAATCTATAGCTATGGCCATTCTAGTGTACTGGGCTGCCCTTTCTTGGGTGCCAAAAAGTATTCTTTCATCTATCAACAAACTCTACAGTAGGTTTTTATGGTCAGGGTCAAAGGTGGAACATGTAATGCCATGGGTGGCATGGGAGAAAATAGTGCAACCGAAGCCATGGGGAGGGTGGGGAATCAAGGAGCTCCCCTCTTTCACTGCCTCCTTGGCTGCAAAGTTGGGTTGGAGACTCATTACTATGGAAAACCTTTGGTCAACAGTTATAAGAAGGAAATACATCGACCCAATGCTAATAAACGAATGGTTGTGCCTTCTCAATAAGAAATTGAAAAATGCTTCGATTTTCTGGAAAGAAACGCTAGCATTGGTCAAGATTATAGAACAGGGACTAGATTGGCATGTTGGGGATGGTACACAGGTAAAGTTGGGTCTTGATCCATGGATGGGGTGCACTGGGGCTATGCCCTCTCTAAAGATCTAATTGTGCAGTTGGAACAAAGGGGTTTCAGAAATCTGAGCAATATTGCCCAACAAGGTCAGACAACTAGGTGGGGACAAGCATGGATGACAGGGGAGGCCCTTTAGCTCGAAGACAAGTGGACAAAGGAGTGGCAGGGCTTCATGAGTGAGCAAGGAAGCCTTGTGGCTTCGTTAGATCATGTACAAATTTGGTCTTCATCGGCAGCATCCAACTACACTTTGGTGTGATAATCAGAGTGTCATTCAGCTATGAAAAGATTCAGTTTAGCATCATCATCCCTTATGATTTCCCAAATTATTTTTTTTGTTCCTCCTATAAGGAAAGAAATGATGGAAAAAATTGGTGTTATCATCCAACTCCTTTATTTAGGTAGTTATTTTTTTCAACCCCATTCAATTTCCTCCTTTTCCAATGGATATTTTCTTTCATGTTCCATATACCAAAGACATTCTATGTTTCCTTCAAAGAAAGAATCACTAGGGTTAGCATTATACGTAGTATTTATGTTGGGTATGTGTTATATAAGTTGGGTATGTGTTATATGGTCCACGTCCATGGTTTTGTGCATGGTTTTGCACATGGTATTGGGGTACGATGGTTTTCGGCCCCTGGTATTTTTGTAGATCCCGTCAAGGGAACTACGGTTATGTTCTAATCCAGGGTTTATGGATTGGGGTTTATGTATGCTTCGGCATGTATATATATGTGTGTTGTAACACTAAAAGGAATATAATGAAAAATCAAGCTGGTCGTCCCGATTTGGGATCCAGGGGAAAATCTCTGTGTAGATAATTTTTGTTCAGGGTTAAAACCTACATTTGGTATCGGAGCTGTTTCGGCTTCAAGGGGACGCCTTTGCTGCTGAGGGTTTTTTGCTTGGGCCTGAGGTAGACCCTATTCAGTGGGAGATTTGCAGGATCGATTCTTGCTATCAAAGAATATGGCGAGCGGCGGGAAGATAGAGATCGAGAAATTTAATGGTCAGAGTTTTGAGTTGTGGAAGCTCAAGATGGAGGATCTGCTGGTGGATAAAGATCAATGGATCGCGGTAGATCCAGGTACTAAACCAACGGCAATGTCAAATGAAGACTGGAAGAAACTGGATCGGAAGGCTAAGAGCATAATACGGTTGTGTGTCTCAGATTCAGTATTGTTGAATGTATCTGGGGAAGATACGGCGAAGACCTTGTAGGACAAGCTAGGGACTTTGTATCAATCTAAGTCTCTGGTGAATAAGTTGTTCCTGTGGAAAAAGTTGTATAACCTGAGGATGAAGGATGGACACTCGGTGACAGAGCATCTGAACGCCTTCAATACTGTGGTAAGTCAGTTGTCGTCTGTTGATATTAAAATCTCAGATGAAGATAAGTGCATCAGTTTGTTGTGCTCTCTACCAGATTCGTGGGACAGTCTGGTTATTGCAATAGGTAGCAATACAACTACCTTGAATTTTGATGACATTGTCTCAGCCTTGCTGTCGGAGGAAATGAGACGGAGAAATATGGAGGGTCAGAATGGAGATGCCTTATGTGTACGAGAAAGGTCCCAGAACAGAAACAAGAATAAGGTTTCGAGTGGGAGATCTAAATCTAGAGGGAGATCTAAATCTCCTAGAAAGTTTGTAAAGGTGTCTTTGGAAATGCGGAAGGAAGGACACTACAGATGGGATCTAACAACGAGAAAGGAGGGATACATTAGAAGCTCATACAACGAGAAAAAACCACCTCGAGATGAAGGTGGGGATGTGTATTTGGCTTCTTCTTCAAATACACATGTAGATCATGAGTCATGGTTGATTGACTCAGGTGCATCCTTTCACTTCACTCCCCATAGGGAGTGGTACTGCGAGTATGAGAAATATGATGGTGGTGATGTCTTCCTAGGGGATGATAGGAAGGCCAGAATCATCGGACGTGGAAAGGTCAAGCTGAAGCTGCAAGGTGGAAGGATTAGAACACTTCCTGGTGTTCTACATATTCCTACATTGGCCAGAAATCTGATTTCTGTAAGCAAGATGGATGATGCAGGTGTAAAAACAGTGTTCGAGAAAGATGCCTGCAAGATGGTTCGGGGAGCACTGGTATTAATGCGGGGAGTTCGGACTGGAACTCTATACAAGCTACAAGGTAGCACAATTATTGATGGGTGTAACAGTTCTGTGGTTCCTGAAAGTGGGACGGAAAGCCTAGCTGTGTCTGGAGAAAAGACCATGCTATGGCATCAAAGGGTTGGACATATTGGAGAGAAGGGCCTTCAGATACTGCATAGAAATGGTATGGTAGAAGGTATGTCTAATTGCTCTCTGAATTTCGATTTCTGTGAACATTGTGTATATGGGAAGCAGAATCGGGTGAGTTTTCCCTCTGGTGCTAAGAGGGCGAACAAGATATTAGAACTTGTGCACAGTGATGTGTTTGGGCATGTGTCAGTTCCATCACTGGGAAAGTCTGTGTACTATGTTTCATTCATAGATGACTTCTCAAGGAATACATGGATATATTTCTTGAGGAATAAATTTGAAGTCTTTGACAAATTTAAAGAATTTGAGGCTCTGGTGGAAAACCAGACAGAGAAGAAGATAAAGGCACTGAGGACAGATAATGGTGGGGAGTTGTGCAAGAAGGAATTTGAAGAGTTCTGTAAGAAGTGTGGCATAGCACATTGAAGACTTCTCCATACCATGACCAAAATGGAGTTGCGAAAGAATGAGCAGAACAGCGATGGAAAAGGCGGCATGCTCGGTGGTCTGGGTTAGGACAAATTACGGGCGAGGCGGTGGAAGCGCATGCTATCTGGTTAACAGATCACCTTCATCAGTGTTGGAGGATAAGACTCCACATGAGGTATGGACTAGTAAGAAACCCTCTCTTTCACATATAAGGGTATTTGGATGTGATGCATATGTACATGTTCCCAAGGAGAAAAGGACCAAGTTGGATAATAAATCCAAAAGGTGCATCTTTATTGGGAATAAGGATGGTTTAAAGGGTTACAAGCTTTGGAACCCAGAAACAAGGAAGGTTGTGTACAGCCGAGATGTGGTGTTTAGAGAGGTGAAAGATGTTGTTAAACATGAATTCCTACCAAAGGAACTTGAGAAGATAGAGTTTGAGCTAAAGGAGGATGAATCAGACTCTACAACAGAAGAAGACTCAGAAGATGAAGAGCCACAAACTCCAGCTTTGAGAAGATCAGTTCGGGAAAGAAGGCAACCAGAAAGGTATAGTCCATCTGCTTTCTGTTCAGGTTTTGCCTTAACTATAGCTGATGATGAACCCAGAACTGTCAGGGAGGCAGTAGATTCAGAGGATGGAAAACTATGGAAGGAGGCCATGGTTGATGAAATGGCATCCTTGCACAAAAATGATGCATGGGATTTGGTGGAGTTGTCGGCTAGAAGGAAGCCCATTGGGAGAAAATGGGTGTTTAAGAAGAAGATGAATGTAGAAGGCAAGGTGGAGAAATACAAAGCTCGGTTGGTAGCGAAAGGTTATTCCCAGGTGCCGGGAATTGATTTTGGTGATATTTTTTCTCTTGTTGCCAATGTTACTTCTATTAGATTACTTTTATCTGTTGCTGCTGCATTTGATTTTGAGATAGAACAGATGGATGTGAAGACATCTTTTCTTCACGGGGATCTAGAAGAGGAGATCTACATGAAGCAACCTGAAGGCTTTATGGTGAAGGGTAAGAAAGAACTGGTATGCGGGTTGAAGAAGTCTCTGTATGGGTTAAAACAGTCACCAAGGATGTGGTATTAGAAATTTGATACCTATATACGGGGACTTGGCTTCACCAGAAGCAAGGAGGATCACTGTGTTTATTTTAAATTAATTGGTGACCGTGTTATTTATTTGGTCTTATATGTGGATGATATGTTGTTGATTGGAAATGACAAAGAAATTATCTAAGATTTGAAGACCCAACTGTTCTCCAAATTCGACATGAAGGATCTTGGTGCTGCAAACTATATTTTGGGCATGGAAATTAAGAGAGATCGGGCAAAGAAGAAGCTCTGGTTAAACCAGAGGAAGTATGTCGAGACTATATTGCAGAGGTTCAATATGCAGGATAGTAAACCGGTGAATGTTCCTATTCCTGTAGGTGTAAAGCTATCTGCTGAACAGTGTCCCAAGACACAAGAAGAAGAGGAGGATATGTCCCGTGTTCCATATGCAAGTGCGGTGGGTAGCCTGATGTATGCAATGGTTTGTACTAGACCATACATTGCACATGCAGTGGGATTATTGAGCAGGTTTATGTCAAACCCAGGGAAGGAGCATTGGACAGCAGTGAAGCGGGTTTTCAGATATTTACGTGGCACTAGTGATTATGGCTTGTGCTACCAGGGAAGAACAGGATTGGAAAGAATGTTGGACATTCGTGGTTTTGTTGATGCAGACTGGGCTGGAGATCTGGACCAAAGAAGATCTACAAGTGGGTATGTGTTTAGCCTATTTGGAGGCGCGGTCAGTTGGATGAGTAAAAGACAGTCTGTAGTGGCTCTTTCAACTACAGAGGCAGAATACATAGCAGCCACTCATGCAAGCAAGGAAGCAGTTTGGTTGCAGAGATTGTGTTCAAGTATGTGGTTGGTACAACAAGCTATAAGGATAGACTGTGATAGCCAAAGTGCAATTTTCTTGGCTAAGAAACCTGCTTATCATTCAAAGACAAAGCACATTGATGTTCAATATCACTTTGTTAGAGATATGGTTGAGGCTAAACGGGTGTTGCTGGTAAATGTGGACACTTTGAAGAATGTTGCAGATGAATTGACAAAGTCTGTGAGCACTCAAAAGTTCTCTTGGTGTAGAGAAACAATGGGCGTTGAAGAATTGGGCCAATGACTAAGCCCTCCTGTGGCCCCCCGTGGAAAGAAAAAAACAAGTGGGAGAATGTTGGGTATGTGTTATATTCTTTCCACGACTTTCCATGACTAAGCATGAATGTTGGGTATTGGTCCTTAATTTCCGGCGGGTAGTCCGCGTCCATGGTTTTGTGCATGGTTTTGCACATGGTATTGGGGTACGATGGTTTTCGGCCCCTGGTATTTTTGTAGATCCGGTTAAGGGAACTACGGTTATGTTGTAATCCAGGGTTTATGGATTGGGGTTTATGTATGCTTCGGCATGTATATATATGTGTGTTGTAACACTAAAAGGAATATAATGAAAAATCAAGCTGGTCGTCCCGATTTGGGATCCAGGGGAAAATATATGTGTTTATCTATTTTATGTTTTATGCTCTCGCTATTGTTTATTTTATGTTATAATATTCGTGTGTAGATAATTTCTGTTCAGGGTTAAAACCTACAATTTATAGCATATTCCACAACCATTACAGGATATTGTTATTTCTCCCTATAAAGGAAACACCAACGTTTTACAACATCCTTGAGCCTAGAAATATTTTCTACTATTTAAGCTATACAAGAAACTGGATTAGGATCTATAAGATGGACCCATGAATCCTTAACTATGTTTTTAAATTCATCCTCATGAAACCAAGAGTGGTTGTGTCAAAAAAGCACAAGAGGCTTGTTACCATCTTGAACCATACAAAAGACAATAGGGAGACGATCTAAAAGGCCTCCCAACGAAGCCCACAACTAATTAAGAAGTTGTGAATTAAAGATGTCAATAACAACCAAAGACATGTCTATCCATTCGCATATTACTTCATTATAGCCATGTTAATATTATTATGGAAGGAATGATTGCTATCATCCTCACCCAATTTCAGTTTATACAAATAAAATGTTAAGTTTATAATTAGTATATTGATGTCATGGCCGAGAGTCATGTTATAATATTATTTATTACTTTTAACATAATGTTATATAACATTAATTAAATCGATAACATATCTTTTATATTGAACTAAAAAGTACCTCTCTACCCAATTATTATGTCCAAGGCCTGACCACTATGAGGTGATAATCCTCCTTAAGATTATGTGGAGAGCACAATGTGTGAGAATTTCAAGATAGGGTAATATTTTTGGGACCTTTTGGAAGGGGTGCTTTCTAGATAAATTCCTTTTGTGGAAAGAAGAAATCTCCCTAGACCTAGTGGCTTGATACATAAACAACTAAGACAAAAAATTCTATGATTTCCCTAGAGAAATTTCAAATATGGAAGAAAGACTTACTTGGGAACCAATGCAAGCTCTCTCCTTCTCTCTCACGTGGGTAGAAGCCTAATATTAATTCCTTGCCCTTGAACCTCTTATTCATTAGTTTTGGTTGTGTAGATTTGTAATTATGGAAATTTGTGGGATATTAATAGATATTTGGTTCTTGATAAAGAACATTGCAGGAGTAAGTACTATAGGTCCAATGATTTACCCTTGTGATGACTTTAGCATTAGGACCCTTAGAGATATGAATAATTTCGATTTGTTATGGAAGTGGAAGAAGATGAATACTATTGGATATACTATAGAAGTGGAAGAATATGAATACTATTGGACCTGTTATGGAAGTGGAAGAAGATGAATATTATTGGTGTGGGTGGTTTTACCTATAGGTGCTCCAAGTGGTTGATGACACACACTAGTTTCATAGGACTTGACCCTCCTATGGCTTAGTATGGTTGATTATAGTGAGTTGTTCTTTTTGTTTCTTTCCAATTTTTATTTAATATTTGTTAGTCTTTTGCTTGCATATGTTCTAGCTTGACATGACGAGTGGTCTTTGGGGTTTCTAGTCCCCGAGAAGACACTACCTTAGATTATCTAAAGGGGTTTGAAGTTGATAGGATGTAAAATATGTGTAGGTTTTGGCTTCCTCTGAAGTTCCAAATGGGAGTTATCAAGGTGCATGGAGAAGCACACCATTTTTCTTTATTTCTTCTACTCCATAAACAAGTATTGATGACTTGTTTCTCTCTATTATGTTAGTTTAATGATTGTAGAGATATCACAAGTTTTTTAATGGTGGGATTTTTTAGTTTTGAGTGGGTCATATATCAATTTTGATGTCCCTAGAGTTGGACTCTAGGTATGATAGACTATCTACCACTAGAAATCATAGAATCTAATCATCGAGGTTTTATTTGAAGGGCGAAAGCTAGGATATCACAAAATGACTGAATCGTGCCTTTCCCTCACTTTGTAGGTGCAAAAACAATGGCATAGTAGGCTCAACAACTACTCAATAAAAGAAAACCACAAAATATCCAACATAAAATTCAAATGTTTAGTGGAATTTATCAAAGAGAGGCACTTATAGACATCTAAACAACAAATTATAACTAAATTTTGGGATTAGGTCTCAGACTCCAAGTCCTGTAATTCTAAAGTCACGAAAGTCATCTACACTTTGCAATTTCATTAGTTGATGAGGACTCTATTAGTTATCACTTTAGATAACTAATGGCATCATGATTCGAAATGTTAAAGAAACTAAGAAGATTAGAAGCCACGTTCATAGTACTATGCAAGGTCATTTTTAAACATAGAACTTCAAGGTCTATGGGTGGGGATTAGGTATATAGGAAGATATATTGGAAGTCATGAGAACTTTTCTTGTGGTAGCAAATTTAACTTGATAATCATTGAGAACGAACCAACAAAGAAGCTATTGCAAAAAGACAAATGGTTTGAGACTTCTTCTATTAAGGCCCTTCTTAGCCCACTCCACCTTTTGTTATTGTTAATCATTCTATATTTTTATCTATTTCTTTACTATATTTTTTGTTTTAAAATAATATATATGGTGTAAAATATCTATAATATCTATGGTGTAAAATTATATAGAAAAGCTTTTGAAAATTAACTTAAGCATTAATTTCCATTTTAATTCATCTTTAATTTAAAGATACTCTTTAATTAAATTAATTTTCATCTCAAATTATTAAATTACAAAGCATAAAATATGTTTTCACCAAACCCATTTCTCTACCATTTAATAGCAAAGTTTTTTTCACAAAGTGTTACACCATTTTTTGGTCATCTAACCTATTACATTAGATGGACCCAAGTACACCATGTAAGACCAATTTTACCCTAAGTAAAATTGCCTTCACTATGTTAAATAACTTAAAAAACCACATTTATTAGGT